>JAXGGA010006721.1:0-67762 GCA_038373865.1 Uloborus plumipes
ATTTTTTTAACTTGCGATATTTTTTGGACTTGGCGATATTTTTTTAACTTGGCGATATTTTTTGGACTTGGCGATATTTTTTAGATGCATTAAGCTACTTTTAATACTTTTTTCGTCTTTCTTTTATTTTTAACGGGAAAGTAGGCTAAAAAAAATGAGAAAACATTTTTTGGTAACATTTTGACGGTAAATATATAATGTATAAATCTATCTTGCAGAACAATTTTGAGCAAATAATTTTGCGTCGCAGAACATCACTAAGTATTCTGCTTTGGGGCTTTATACATTGTTTAAGTTATTCTTATCGTGAATGATTAAAAACCCATTTATACTACTCAGGAAATAATATTTTTATTAATGCATAATTTTTCCTTTTTAATTAGCTTTCTTGCATGTTACAGAATATATCAATAGTTTTTTATCACATAAACAGTCGTTTTGTTCGTAAATCGTCCATATTTAACGAAACTACAAATACAACTAAGGGAGTAATGAAGCATGGATCAAATGAATGATACATGAATCAAATTGAAGCATCAGAAAACAAATTTGAGTTTTTTTAATACTGAAAGAGACTGTTTAATAAAACCAATATATACCATATTCCATCAGTGTGCAATGTTTTTAAAAAATATGCAAACGAAAATTTATGCTGTGTATTAATGTTCAATATTTTGCCAACTACACAATGTTAATAGTGATATATTCGAGTTCATGAATATCTGATTAATGTGGACAGAATTTTGTTGTGTAGTACATGTTTTACTCTTTCTTGATGTTTTACATGTTTTCAATCATTAACATGAATTTAAAAATATTGAATGTTTAAGAAAAGTGTATTAACATAGAATTTTTCGTATTTAAAGGCTCTAAATTGTCGTGAAAAATTCCTTGCTTGCTTCTTTTTGCTGAAAAGAAAAAACTAAACTGCCATTTGTTGTTTACTTTTTTTTTCAAATTAACTGTAATTTGAGATAGCCTCCCTTCTTCTACACATTTCTTCCTTTTTTTCTTAATTCATTGAGAAAAAAAAGTAAAAATATGAGAGGATGAATAACTTCATGATTTTTCCAAGATTTAACCATGTTAAACTTTTCCCGTTACTTTTTTTTTTTTTTTCAAATATTTTTCTATGCTGTATTTTTAATCTCTTGCAAATTTTCATCATTATAAAGTCAAACATTATTTCATAATGTATTTACTTAATAACAATTTACATAAGTAAAACATTAAACTTTACTTTTATAATCGATCTTAAAGTTTAGACAAATTAGAACTGAAAATACGCATAACGTATGACATTAATTTTTGAATAAAACAGGATCAAGCTGGAACTTTGCATTTTCTTTAAAATTATTTTTATTAAAATGCATTTTAAGTTATTTTTAAAGTGGCAAAAACCATAATCATCAGACAAGATATTCAACTGACAAATGAATAGCTTAATATTCTATTGGTTTGTTTGCCATGTTTCTATTTGAAACATTCTATTGTTATTTGTTTCAAGGTAAGAAATACCTGTTATAGAGCAACAACTTATGCACTGCATACGTAATGTTGTGCTTGTAACGTAAACATCAAGTTGTGCAACTTAAGTAGTTCGAAGGCAGATTCTTTGAGTTTTGTTTACATTTACTCATTTGAAACTACAAGTCGACTTTATTTAATTAAATTACTTTTAACTCAATTTGCTGTAATCTAGTCACTTTCAAAAGTAATGACAGTTGAAAAAAGTCAATTTTCTATTTAGCAATTCGGAAGAGAATTCTAAAAATGTGGTTATTTTGTGTAAAGTGAAAATTTTTGTTGAAAGAAATTATGTCTTTTTGTATTGAAATGCAAGGTGTATGATAGTGAAAATAATTTATTTAAAAAAAATCTGTATGCATCAATCCAAAAAGTTTGATTGCATTGTATGTTTATTTGTATCAATTTGTTCGATACATGTGTACATTTTCTTGTAAATTTGTATAAATAAAACTTCTGTGTAATAAAATTATTTATTCTGTACTCACATTATTTACACAGAAGAAAGTAAATATTTATACATAGTTTAGAACTTAAATATTTGTACAAAAACTTGTTCTTGAACTTTTGTACAAAAACTTGTTCACATATAAGCTGCCCAACCTATATACATCTGACTTAAGTTAACGATATCAACAGCTTCCTGTAAAGATTCGCAATAAAATTAACAAAAAACACATTATCCAGACAAAAACTTTCACCTCAAATGAATTTAAATTGAATACCTTACCTGAATTAAATGATTAACTTGACCTTCAATTGATAATGGTAATCCTCGTTGCTTTCCTTTCGTTTTGATAATTCCATTCAGTCGCAGTTCAATGTCTTTCACATGAGTTAAACCCTAAAAGCATCAAGTTTAAAACTAAATTCTATAAATAATAATTAATTATTGGGAAAGATTTGAATCTGAAAGTAGTTATCAGCTTTTGTGATTACTGATTAAGCAACCTACAATGAAAAAAACTTTTATTACGTTCAGGTGTCAGAGTGGGAATTTAAAAGAAAAAATGACAGTTTTGACCAAGTTTTGAAGTATTTTTTGAAGAACATTCATCAATCCTCGTTTGTCGCCTGCAGCTACTACCTCACCACCTTCGGCGGCTTGATCAGTGATCACCAACCCACAAATTTTGCATAAAAATGAAAATTTTATTACATTTCATTTCTTTCTTTTTTTTACTGCAATTCTTTTTCAATTGCATTGTTTACTACATGTACTTCATTTCCAATATTTGTAGCGTATTTGCATGCTTTATTTCAATTCACATAGCACTAGTTCTCAGAAAAAAATTTTAAAAAATATAGAGCTTTAGACTATATTCTGAGCAAATATTTAATTAAGCGAGAAATTATGGGTAAACACAACCTCTCCAATATTGTTTTATATACCTGTTTGTTAGTGATTTCTCCTGATTCAGGTGGTTGAAGTCTAGCATTTTTTGTTCTGCTCCATTCAACGAGAGGATCATGCACAAAAGGTCGCAAAACACTAAAATGGGGAAAAAACTTAAAAGTAGAACAAACATTACTTATTTATTTCCTTTTATTTTTTGCTCAATACAACTAGCAATTTCATCAAGATTAATTATGTGTGTGCAGTGCACACACATAATAAGTTTCTTTAAAAAAACTGATTCACATATTCCACTGCATAATGTGTCATTAAATCTGCCTAGGAAAAACAAACATGATTATTTCTTTGAAGGTCAAGTAGTCTTAAAATATTATCATTTAGGCAGGAATTCAAGTGAAACAGGCGATCGCATATTGCAATCGCTACTGGAAGTGAATTACATTAGAACGTTTCTTGATAAAAACATTGTGACGTTTGCCTATGAAAAACGAGCTAGATAAAACGTCACAGCCTATTTGGCGAATAAGAGGAGATCGCTGACTGCATGTGAGCTTTTATTGGCTCCACCCATAGTGACGTCAGTGTGATTAGCATTTATAGCGATTGCAACTTATCCAAATTTGGGAAATTGCGATTGCAATGGTGAGTTGCGATCGTCCGTGTTTCACTTGAATTCCTGCCTTAATTGAGTTCCTCTCCACTTGTATTGCCATAAAGAAAAAGAAACATCCTTAAATACTTAGCTGTTAGGCGAGTCCACCATACCAAAAACTAGCCGAATAGTATCAATTTTATACGTTTTATAGGAGTAGGGGGCCTGGCTACCAAACTGACAAGGGGAAGGGGTTGAAAGTCCCTTAATAAGAGAAAGGTTGAAAATTTTATGGGGGTAATTTTTAGAGGGTTTTTATTTAAAATGGTAATACTTTTTCAAGGGGTGCTCATCACCCTCAAGAGAATGAGAACCCCTATCTTAAGTAAGCAGAAGAAAAATGGAAACAAAAGACAAACATCTTAATTTTCTTCTTACAAATATATTAGAACCTAAACAATTTTAGACATTTGGAGGCTCTGAAATTTGGGAGTCCTAGGCTAGGACGTAATTGTCCTGTTTCGTATTCAGGCCCTGCCCACATCGCCTTTAGCTCTCACCTGGAAATAAAACTCATTGTTCATTCTTAAGAATAAGGAATGTAAGAAAAGTGACCAAACAATGAGGGAGAAAGCAGCAAAAGAAATCAGCAACAATGAATGGAAACATACATTTCAAATCCAAGAAATGGCCATTTCCTACAATAGCATACTTTATGCAAAGTGACGAAGCGGCTTTAAAGGCAGCTTGTTGGTGCACATTCATTATTGTACTTAACAGGAAAAAAATTCTTAAAAGAAGTGTGGGAACCAGAAAGGTGTCAATATAACCATGACTTAGTTCATCCTTTAAGTCAGTGCCCGATTTACCATGTCCCAATTGCGAGGGGCCCCCTCACGACAAAAGGGGCCTCCATTGAGAACACAAAAGGCTGCAGAAAAAAATAGTTCACATAACTATGTTCACCTCTAAAGACAGGCTCCTAAATATGCACTGCAATAGGCTCCCAATGCTGTAAATTTGCCACTGCTTAAAGTGAGATTTCTTCAATACATGATATTCCATTAATTGAGAAATTTAACCAAGAAACAAATGGTTTGATGTGTTAAATATCTATTATGTTACGTGAGAGTAACTCCAAAATTATTTAGCATTCATTGCAAATTCTAGAATTATTCACAAAATTTGAGATCCATAGAAATTTGCAAAATGCAGACAAAAAATATTTTAAATTTGAAAAATACCTCATGAGTGCATCTGTTTTACTCCGCATAACACGCATAGTAACTTCACAAGCTTTTCTGAAAGCTCCTTCATATCCTGTTGGACCCTATATTCAGTAAGAATAAATGAAATATATAACTTGTAGTAAAAATAATAATAATAATGCATTAAAAACTGCTGAGATTTTTTTATCAACTTTTGTTTGGTTCTGTACAGTATGTCTGATTTCTCCCCATCCCCCATGCTATTTTTATCAAACAAATAAAGTGACAGCAGAATATAATACAAAAACAGAATAATCAAAGTACAGTACAACCTTGCAAATTCAGACTAATTTGGGCCCAAAGCAATACAAATAAATAAAAATCCAGGTGATTTGCCTAGTAAACAAAACAAATTCTTAAACAAGCAGATTTATCTTTTGTTGCGGGCAAAAAACAAATGTTTTCTAACAATATTATGCAGGATTGTTTCACTCAAACACATTACTATTTACAGTTCTGCTGTTGTGATGTCCAACTGAAGTACTCCAAGTACGCCATGCTGTTTGCTAGGTTACTATAATTCATTCCACTATTTATGCGGGAATTGTACATTTTATAAAAACAAAAGTGAATGTTTGGCATACGTATAGTTCAGTTCTAGATATTATTTAATTGAATATGATTTTTTTTTAAACTTTACAAGTTTAATCTGGATAAATGTGGGCCAAATAAATGAAGTCCTATACTGCATGTATTTTTCAAAGTTTAGAATGAGAGACCTATAGTTCTGTTATTTTCATTTTAAAAAACAAGGAGAGTTAACAGAAATATTTAAGCATGGGTTGTAAAAAAAAAGTAACTCTTTAACACTCCAAGCCTTGTTGTTAGCTAAATGCTATAACAAAACAATTTTTACTAATGTATTACTTATTTCAGATCTGTTCATGATCAATTAAAATAAGATACATAAATAATACATGTAAAATAGACATAAACAGGAGCTAGTTGTTACCTTAAATCATATAAAATAATTTTCAAAAATTTATAACTTGTTTGAATATGTGTGAAACCAGATTTATGTTAATTGCTAAGTATCATAGATAAGTCTCTCAATCCATGTAAGTAAAACTAAGTGCATCTATATTCCCTATACAAATTCACAGCTTAAGTCAGAATTTGATGCAGAGGTACTTTGGAAAGAGGGGGTCAAGAATTAAAAGTTGTGAATCTTTAAAATTCTAATTTTAGAGTAACAAAAGGGCATTAAATTGCTCCTTCTACAGCAAGAAGTCACCACATATTTTTGCATTTGGTAAAGTTTGTTTTGAATATTAAAAACAATGACACACTATATCTCTCAATCAACATTTGTAAAATGTTATTGCACTAGAAAAAGGCTATCAAGCTTAGAGTTAGTGATAGCTAGCATGAAACGTCAAATAGTATTTAATGTTCTTTATCAATCATACAAGAGCATGAAGTAATATTCATTAGAACTTTTGTGATAGCTAATATTATAAAATTAACACAGGTAATTAAAAGATTGGCTTGTTGAACTGCTGGCAAACTTCTACATAATAAAGATACTTGAACATTTAATATAAATGAAAAATTTGTAAGATGGAAATAAATTAATTTTAAACGTAGTGCTGCTTTAATTGTCATGAGGCACATTTTCAATTCAGTAACATTAAGCAAGTTTTGCAAAAAGCATGTACATAAATTTCAATACTGCAAAAGCAGTATATTTTCAAATCTGTGAAAATAATACGAATTCAACATTGCGATGTTACAGATTACAAAAAGCTATTAAAATGAAAATAAAGGCATGAAGAGTATTACCATAGCATCAACCATATTGTGTGTCAATCTAAAGGGAACACATTCTGGACATTCCATAGTTTCGCCCTGAAAAAGAACATAGTTCAAAACACAGAAAAAGAACAACTTTTCATAATTAAATGAAAATAATAGAAAAGTAAGGTCTAACAAAAGATTAAATGTACACTTACCTTGTTGAATAAACAATTAAGATCCACATGAACAGTATCCCCACAGCTGGAATCAAACAATATATTTTCGCCATGTCTGTCTCCCAGGCCGACAATATAGCCAACCATACTCATAACTGCAGTAGTACGTGCGTAGGCTAAGCGAGCAAGATACCTGAGAAGAAAGTTACATCAACTTATTTGATCAAACAATAGCTAGCAGCATTAAATAAATATTGCCTTGCAATTCATATTTAGAAATATTAACACATTTATGAAAAAAGATAGAGTAATAATGAATAGAAGGTTACAATGGATAACTATGTATAACGATAGTGACTTTCAATTCTTTTAAAGTGTATATAGTGCTTTTAACTGCAGCGGATTTTTAAAAAGTAGAACAAGCAAGTCAAGTGGCAGAATTACAACTCTGGTATGGTTGCAGGCACTTGGAATTGGGGCGCCCCAAACTAAAAGATTTGTGATGGAGAAATTCTCAGCGTACTGATGAAATTATGATTTTTGTAAGTGATAAAACAAGCATATCTACATACAATATACCGTATCAATTTATTTTTGAAATGGCAAAAATTATATAATGTCTTCAAATTTTACAAACTATCAGGAAAAATTTGCTGAATAAGCAAATTTTTTGAGAGGTCACAGTGATTTCTAATTAGGGACTCCTACTTGACACAGCTTACCAGAAGAAGCCCTAACAGGCATAGGCATAGATAGCTTTAAAAGGACTACTGATATTCACTGGGGAATGAAAAATTGACTACAATCAGCTTGCCTGAACCTGAAGCTTATTAATGGTATTATATTTATTTATATTTATTACTAATGATAATAATTACGTTTTCATAGTGTTACATTTCAATTTCCTTTCTCAGTTGTATAAGTTTCTTTCAGAGGTTATAACTTTGAAATCACACATTTTGTTATTTATAATAAAAAAACTGCCTTAGCAAAAGAAAAATAATGATGAGGCTTTTTGCACACACACACACATTGCCACTTTAAATTAAATAATATGCCAACTTTGAGAATTCAGTTCCTCTTACCATGTAGTAGGATTAGGAAAGGTCATGATGAACCAATCATGGAAGACAGGTGGAAATTTTGGCAGAAACTTTGTTTTAAATATATGTAGTTTCTGTCTGTAATGTAAAAAAATACATAGATATATTTATTGCTATTATTACAAAGTAAATAAATTTTCAAAGAATATTAATTCAAAAATAATCCTAGAAATACTTCAAGTATAAATCTTATCAAAAATTGTTACACATAAAAAAATTATCCCTAATAAAATTTTTAAAATACAAAAAGTTTTTTTGGGCTTTAAAAAAAATAAAAAAAAAAAAATAAAAAAAAAGGGAAAAAAAAAAAAAAAAACCAACAAAAAAAAAAAGGGGGGGGTTTATTAAATTTCCTTTTTTAAAAAAAAAAGGGGGGTTTTTTTTTGGGGGGTTTTTGGGCCCCCCCCTTTAAAAAAAAAAAAAAAAATTTTTTTTTCCGTTTTTTTTTTTTTAAAAAAAAAAAAAAAAAAATTTTTTTTTTTAAAAAAAAAAAATTTTTGCGGGGGTTTCAATTTTTTTTTTTTTTGAAAAAAAAATTTAAGGTTTTTTGGTTTTTAAACCAAAAAAATTTTTTAAAAAAAAAAAAAAATTTTTTTTTTTTAAAAAAAAATTTTGGGTTTTTTGGGGGGAAATTTAATTTTTTTTTTTTTTTTTTTTTGGGGGGGGGGGGGGTTGGGGGGTTTTTTTTTTAAATTTTTTTGGGGGGGGGGGGGGGGGAAAGGGGTTTTTTTTTTTTCCCCGGGGGGGAAAAAAAAATTTTTTTTTAAAAAAAAAATTTTTTTTTTTTTTTTTGGGGGGGAAATTTTTTTTTAAAAAAAAAAGGTGGGGCCTTTCCAAAAAAAAAAAGGGGGAAAAAATAAAAAAAAAATTTTTTTTTTTTTAAAAAATAAAAAAAATTTTTTTTTTAAAAATGGGGGGGGGGGGGGGGGGGGGGGGGGGGGGGGGGGGTTTTTTTCCCAAATTTGGCCCAAAAAAAAATTTTTTTTTTTTTTTTTGGCCTTTCCCAAAACCCCCCCTTTTTTAAAAAAATTTTGGGGGGAAAAAAAAAATTTTTTCCCCAAAAAAAATTTTTTAAAACACCCCCTTGGGAGCATTTTAATGCAACCACAAGGGGAGGAGGCACAACTAGACCCCCCTCAGAGCCTACATACCAAACTAGAAGGTTCTACGGCATACAGTTTTTGAGTTATGCTACATACATACGCCCATACATACGTACATACAGACGTTATGAGAAAAATCGTCGTAATTAACTCGGGGGGTTTTCGGTTGTCTAAATGTTGGTAGGTACATATGCACGTGCTGATAGGTCGAATAAACGACTCAACATTCATTTCGGGGGTGAGCAAAATTAAAATTTAGACCGAAATTTGAGGAAAAATTTTTTCGCGATTACAATACTTCCTTTACTACGTAAAAGGAAGTAAAAAGTATGAAAAGTTATTTGGGTAATTTTTATTGAGCAGTGTCAAAACTTCTTAGCCTTTCCAATTCCATCAAAGACGCTGAATCATGAGGGTTGCTTAAAAGTTTCCGTGGGTCCAGATCGCTTATAAATAAACCCTCCAATGTCCTTACCCTACTTAATGCGACGTAAACTTGGCCCCTTTGCGAAAATTCGTCTTCCAACTTCAATTACTGCCTCATTCAAATGCTATTAACTAATTTCATGCTAAAATCTAGGTCAGCCTTAAACTGGAAATTCATTGTTGATTGCGACTTTTGTTTGAACTAAAACACACTTTGCTACGAAAATATCTGTTAAAATCGGTGCTTGTCTAGGAATAATCGATCTTTCCTCTTGTTAAATTCTAGTAAAAAGTAGCCTATGACACTCAAGACTCGAAAACGAATTGATTGGCACTTCATTCATCAAAATCGAATGAATAGTTTAGGAGCTACGGTGGAACATCCTTAACCACAAACATAGCCAGACTGATAAAAACATAACCCTTCCTTTAGGCTTTGCCGTAGTCGGGTAAAAAAGCAGTCGAAAACTTTGTACTGTGAAATGAGTAAAATGGGACAATGTTTAAAACACTACTAATAAACACATTTAAAATGAGTAAAAAACTCAGCAAATAGCTGTTTCAAGGCTATAAACTGCAAGCCCCATCATCAGTGCATAAAAACAGAAGAATAGTTCACATGTCTAAAACAGTCAAGTGAGTGAGAAATGAGAGACGGACAGAAATAAATAAGACCCAAGAAGCGGGAGCCGGAAGCTACTACTTCAGAGGAAAAACAGCGACATCTCTACACAGGAAAAGGTCATGGATAAAAAGGATTTTAAAGGAAAGATATCCAAACGTCAGGGAAAGGGGGTGTGCTCCACAAATCATTAACAACTAAAATAATGATGAGGGATTTTTGCACACATATTGTCATTTTAAATTAAACAATGTGCCAACTTTGAAAATTTAGTTTATCTTACCAGCAGTTTCCAGAATTTTTCCAGATGTGGAAAAATTGTGGACATCTGGAACTGCTCATTTTACATGATAGAAAATGTTTCATACATAACTACTTGCTTTAAAATGCTTTAGTATACTGCTAACTGACATTTTTTAGTCAGCCTACTGTAGCTGTTACAAAGAGAATATTTGGTAAAAATTACAAGTTATGATTTCTTTAAAATAATTATTATTGTTATTATTATTTTACTTTATTTATTTATTTATATTTATTTAATAGAACTTACAGATACAAGAGTCTGGCATGCATAAACACAGAAAAGCTAGTGTTTGAAAAGATGTAAATATATAACTTACTCAAAAGTGGTAGTTTTAGTAGGCATTATAGCCCGAATTTCTCTTCCGGTAACAAACATTCCTTTTAATTTGTACAACTTGGATAGAATCATACGAAATCCAGCTAAATTTGGGACCCATTCTATGAGGCCGCATTCTTCATTTAGAGGTACAACAGCCTGAAATGAAACAATCAAATTTTACTTGAAATATTGATGCAGTACAAAATTTCAATAACTTTCAAATAGCAAATTACACATGGTAGAAAATATGGTACATCATCAACACTAAAATTTTTTTCAGATCAAAATGTCATTCTGAAAATAACGAGGCGCTTCCAAAATATTTTTACATTTTTTGGAAAGAAATCATTAGCAAAAATTGAAATGAATGAAATAAAGTAATGAATACTAAACATGAAAAAAAATTCAAATACTCAGAATTTGTAACATCAATCTAGAATATTTAACACCAGAAAAATTTGCATCATGGCAGCATGGGTAAAAATTCCATTTATGTTTGATTTGCTGTCTTTTTGCAGGGTTAGTAAAAAATAAAGTAAAAACACTTATGATTTCAGAATAAAATTCAGTACAGAACCTTTTATCTAGGAACCAAAAAACCGGAAAATTTTCACGATTTTCCGCCATTTTTTAAGATACGCATTTTTGGCACTTAAAAAAAAAAAATTTTTTTTTATACCTAAATGAATATGAACGGTTTCTTTATGAATACCATGTTACTTGCAAAATGCTTAGAAAAATTTTACAAAAACAAACTTTAAAGTTGAAGTTAATGGGTCACGCGGGCAAAATTTCCGAAAAATTTTCCTGAATCAAAAAATATACTCGTAAATAAAACATTTTCTTGTTTTATTCCAGCTGAAAATTAAAGAAATAGATATTTCCACCTTCTAATGCAATTTTTATTGTATGACAGTTAATTAAAGCCGTTTAGAGCTTAAGAGACGACGCCAAAAGTGCTTGAAACACCGAAAACCAGATTCGCTAATTATCTGGATAGTTGATGGTGAAAGCTAGAGATCGTCAAACACAAGACGGCTACAAGAACTTAAGAAGGCACATTTCTATTGGTATTCATGCAATGCAAAAGCAACAATTATCAATAACTTAATTTGATCACAAAAACGAAACCTTTTCAAAAAATCAAAAGGGAGGGGAGGGGACACGTTCATAGTAACGAATTTGTTTAATACACATGTAGAAAACTCGCCCATTTATGTTCAAAACTTTGCTCATTGCCCTTTCCTTAATTTTCTTTCTTTATACAACACTATTGAAAAGTGTGGCCCCCTTTTGGTTAATATTCTTTCACTAGTATTTTTTAATAATGCGATATTTATAAACGTTTCTGAAGTTTTCTGTTTTTTGAAATGCCTTACTATTTATTATAGTAATTTGGGTTTTATAAACAATTGGCAAACATCGCTTCTTAGCGATACAGAAAACGGGGAAATTCAGATATCCGGGATAGCAATGGTCCCGAACATCCCAGATGTTCTCTACTGTTCCAATTAAATTATTGATTTATGTACAGTACGCAAAATGTTAACTGATTTTGAATAAAAATATATACTAAATTCATAAACTATTTTGTATGCATAATAATTCAATGATCATGACATTTTCAGTTTTTGAAAGCAAGTCAAAAGCTAATATTTCATGAGAATCCTTTTTAGAAATGGTGGTCATCAAAACGAAGTAGTCTGTTTTACAAACATTACCAAAACATATCGTCAAATTAAGTCATTATGATAGCAATAATTAACTGGATGTTTCGTAGCTTCCAAAATACATTGTATGCATGATATTCCATGAATATGATTTACCAGTGTATTAAAAATACAAATTAATTTAAATAAGCTTAATATAATTTAAAAAATTTTAGAAGCTATTTGCCATAGCCAGATAAATTTTACATCAATTGATAAAGAATCGTAATTTAGAACTTACGTAGGTTCTTATGTACAGCTGACGTCTACGAGCTTCTGGATCGCATTTCAAATATCTGTTGACTAAATTGTTGAACTCCATCAATCGACAATCCTTCCTTAAGTCATCCTTTGATTTAAAAATAGTAAGAAATAAATACATGCATGCAAAATTAGAACAAATGATGAATACAGAAACAAAATCTGTCAAAGACAGAAATACAATCACATTTGCACAGCAAGTTAAATAAAATTTGATAAAAAACACAGAATTGTTGATAAAATATGAGTCTTCAAGGAGTTCATATTTCACTACATTTGTGTGAAAGATTGTAATTTTTAATTTTCATAACTTTGTAACCATGTGTACACAGTGGCTTATATAGAAATTCCAATTTAATATTTTGTAAATTCAAAAAGATATTGATGCTGTAGTGCATTGTATTTCAGTAATTCTCTTTAAAGAAATGGATAATAAGTTAAATTCTCAGATTTTTCACATTTAATCGCAGTCATTCAGTGTTACTATGTTGTGATTTGCGTTAAAAACGGATTATTTGAAAGCAGTTCCTCACCATCTCTCTGCCATTCAAGAATTATGGAAATGAATCATAAAAACTTATCTATAAAATACTTTTGTAACCAAATTTTATGATTTAAGTTATCACATGAATTTCAGCTAACTTGAAATACATGAAATATACAGGTAACCTGATTATGACATCTAGAGACTGGAGTTCCGTCCTTGTCATGGACTGAACAATCAGGAACAGACGCCTCTCATTGAAGCAGAGATTACCACGAAACTGGTAGCTAAAATTAAATTAGCTCATCAGCGAGAATCCAGAAGCAATGGTCTTCACAGCTCGTAAATTACTGCTTATTAACTTGGAATAGTTGAAGGGTAAGGGGGAAAAAGATGAAAGTGACCAAAAAGCGATTGCGAGAAAAACAAAGAACAAAGTTTGATTTCTCCTAACTCCTTGTGTAGTTGATAGAGTTTTCATGCACATTTCGGTCGATTCTAATCTTTTTTCCCCCTTGTTGTTCTATCAGATGATATTACTCCTTCATAGCCCCTAGATAGAGCTAATATCTCAAAACTGACGGAAAAGTGACTTTCATCTTTTTCCCCCCTGGCCCTTCAGTTTCTAAGCTAAATAAAATGATTGCCTACCTTCAGTTCACACATTATTGGGTGTAACTTCCCATCACTACCTTGCACAGTAAGTTTAGGGGGGGGGGGGAATGTTTCTAATCTAAATAAAGCTGATTGCCTACCTTTGGTTTACACATTATTGGGTATAACTTCCCATCACTACCTTGCACAGTAAGTTTCTTCGGTTTTTGAAGTGAAGAGAATACCTCTACCTGAAATGAAAATTAAAATTAACAAATTTTTAAAACCACTAAAAAGAATTGAGCAAAAAACGTAGCTTACCCCATCTGCAAAGCCCCGTATATAAACTGGCGAAAATGGGAATGGGTCATGCTCAGAATTACACAAAAAACCATTTGGGAATGTCACAGTCATCTGAGTTTGAGAAGGCAACATGATGTGACTGAAAGACCTGTTGATAAACGGCAATGTAATTTATATGTAATGTAGGAAATAAAATAAACAATTACACTGAATGTAGTAATATTTTTAAGCAAAGTAGTATATCTTCTGAGCTTAGCATTTCAGCCAACTAACAAGGTAAGTCTGATTGTTTTTTTTCCTTATAGTTTATTGAACAAATGTTAAATGTTCACTATTACACTTGCATTAATGATTTTTAAAAATTATTTTTTTCTTCTTGAAAGTGCAGATAGTATAATAGTTTTAGAGTCATTGTTTCTTTTAATGCTTTTTCAGTATGTACCTTCTAATATGTAATTGATTAGTAGTTTCAATTCAGCTCGCTTCTTATTTTTGAAGAATTTTACTTGAATTCAAAGATGATATTCCTACCATCATTTCTGAGCTCAGCAACAAACATTTTAAGCTTTACAATGTACAAGCAAAACTTGAATGAGACTACAAAAGAATCTTGTTTATCCAGTCCTCCACGCAATCTGGATTAAATATATAGCTTCTTTTTTTTTGCTTTTAACTTTGTGTTGACAAAAATCATTTTAAATTATGATAGCAAGAACATAACAATAAATATGGTAAATATTCACATTTGATTTTTATCTGCTGTTATCGTCTGTATTAATGTTGAAACATTTGCGTGGTCATGCTTAGTTAAAATGCCACCCCATTTGAACATAAGACTGGGAAGTTTTTTTGGTAAGAAATGATGCGAAAAGTTATTTTTCGTTTTTTAATGCCTTATAAACAATTTTATGCTATTTTGCTACCAAACATGGTGTAACAAACTGAAATGAATGGATGAATTTAGACCAACTATTAAGGGTCATTCCATAGAAATGTCAATCTCAGCCTAAAAAATAAAAGTACCTTAAAGACTTAACTGTGACCTATCATTTAATTCAACATACTTTCTAGTATATGAATCTAGCAAAAATTTAAATAAATCTAGCACCAACACAGCAAAAAATTATTTTTTATCCTTTAAGGGGTTACAGTACCTTTCTAACAAATTTCTTTAATTTAAGTGAAAAAGTTAATTCTTTGAAATATTTGTTTCTGCACTTGTTTAAAAATCAATAATTTATTTTCAAACATCAAAAATTTTGAAAACTTTTTTTGAAAATTTGAAAAATGTAAGAAAATTTCAGTTTTTTTAAAACCCTAAGGCTTTTTTGTTTCTGCACTAATTTCAAAATTTCTTTTTGCGAAATGATCACAAGGAAAACCTCAACAAATCTGTGCATTCATTTTCTTATATTTTGATTAGAAAATATTTTGTGACCTTTTATGTAAAAAAATCTTAGAAAATTTTGTTCTTCGAGGTTTAACAAACTCTAAAAATTTTTGTAATTTATAAAACGCTTATTCAATGCACAGTTTTGTTAAATATATTATCCTGAATGCAAAAAATATTGCTTTAAAGTTATATCTTTAATAGAAAAAATTCCTTAGCATTTCTAGTAACATAGAAACACTAAAAACTGATCACCGAGAAAAAGCACTTTAAAGTTTGGCTTTTCCATTAGAACACATAGCATGTATGCCCTAAAGTCACTCATAACTTTTTAAATAATTTAGCTAGAACAATGCTGTTTTTTTCTGAGTGTTTTAAATATATTTTACTTTTGAAATAAGCAATAAAATTTTTTTTGGTCTTTTGGTCATTTTTGAGGTACTGTAACCCCTTAAGTTACAGGTAAAATGAGTAATAATATCAGCTCTGAATGTTATGTTAGTCACGATGGAATGACCCTTAAGATGAATAATCTTGTGAACAAGAAATCTTGAGAACACTGTAAAATTAAATTAGTGTGACTTTCAAATATGTAGGCTGATATGTACTGTCTAAAAATTTTTCGTGCAACCTCTGCCGCATCTGCGCACGCGCCACGTCTCTACGGACTTTCTCGAAATAGGGGGCAAAAGCAACGAGGAAGTAGTAAGCGAACAAAAGGCTGAAGGCATCGGATAGTACGCATCATAAAACCATCTCTCCTTTTTCAGATGGAAGCGTCCGTGGCTCCCAGGCGCACAATACGCAAACAGACAGTAACAGTCAAAGTGTATGCATGTAGAGTTGCGCTTGGACAAGCCATGAAATAAATAGTCCACCAACTTTTGTTTTGAGTTTCAATTGAGTAGAGTTTATTGAGATTGAGCCATAACATTGTTCACATGTGTTTTTTTATCCTACTGAACTTCAAGTTTGCTTAGTTAAGAATTTGTTTACTTATTACTCATACAACCTGTGTTATCCAGATTTTGATTTTCCGGATCGCCTTTGGTCCCAATTAGTCTCGAGGTTGTAATACAGTCGAACCTGTTTATCTCGAAAACCTCTCTATGTCGAAATTTTTCTATTTCCCTTTTTTTACAGCAAACATTTAATGTTTTTTCTCATGTTTATCTCAAATGATTTTTCCCGATAACCTCTATACCTCGAACTTTAACGACTCTCATTTTTCAATTCCTCTCCAGTCACCTTTATCAATGGTACCACTTGGAGACAAAAATCATCTTCTGCACAATCATTCAAAGACTACGTTCGGACTTAAAGGTATGCATTAACTTGCTACCGATATAGTCATCACAATTAGTAAAACGTGAACTCACAACATGTTGTACAGTAAAATATTCAACAATATCAATGCAAAACAATACATTAAGTATTTGACTTTGTTCCAATTGCTATATTTGGTAAATTTTATCACAACCTCTGTATCTCGAAATCTCCTTAAATCGAATTTTTCTTCTGTTCCGTGAAATTCGAGAGACAGGTTTGACTGTATAACACAAGGTTACAATGTATTATCATACAGCGTCAAATTTATATAAAAATTCTTCTAATGATAGCTTGACTTACCTTTCATCTATTAATTTGAGAAGACTAGGAAAACTTTCACTTAAGCTCAGAGTGTTGCAGTCCCCAACATTTTTATTACTCAGCTCCACCAGCTTATCAGCCAATCTTGTTGCATCGCTGATGAATTTACCCAGACTGGGATTCAGAAGAATAGCCTCTTGAAAAATATCTTTGCATCTTTTACTGCGAGTGGGATATGAAGACTGGAGGGAGAAAATTACAATGAATTTTAAAAGAGAAAACTTTTATCAACATTAACATAAAAAAAAACTAGAAATTTTAATCTAAATGAAAAACATAATTCAAGACCAATTCATCTCTTCCTCAAAAACTAATTAGAAATTTCAAATAATTAAAAAAAAATGTACTTTATCCCCTCATCCCCCCTTTCTAAAAAAAGAAGGAAAAAAAAAAGAATTGAATTCTTAAGAAAGAAATGAGATTAGAGATGAATATTAAAGTTAGACTGGAGTGCCTTTAGGAAGAAAACTTACTTTAGAAACAGCCATCATCATCCACATTGACTGTTGAGAATAAGATGCAAGAAGCTTGGAAATTAATTTCTGAAAAAAATTCTTAGCATGTAATGCATAGTAAATTAATTACAACAACATTTTTATACAAAGCATATATAGTTGCACAAGAAAATATAACTCAATTATTCTTATTTTATACAATCTTATCCACATAACAGACGCTGGGAAAAAATTACCCCCGCTGGTCTAATAAATAGCCAGTTTAAGGATTTATACTATTTTTTGGATGTAAAAGCAATTAAAATAACATGTATACATAGGATATGCTAGTTATTATTTTTTTTCAGACTTCAATTAAAATCGAATTTAAACTAAATTAAGCATCTAGGCCGGTTCTTGAAGTAAGTGAGCTATACAGCTGTCTAGGGTGCTAGCAACAGGGGTGATTGTGAGTTCCTGAAAAAATACCTGAAAGTTTTAAAGAGGAAATGTGTGTGTGTAGGGGGTGGGGCGTTTTTTTAAAGACCCTATTACTTAAGCATACCTAATTTTATTATTATACATACATAATACTCTAGCAAGAAGGGGTGTCAAAGGTGAACACTACTGCAGCAAGCTGTATAGACCATAAATGCTAAAAAAAAAAGTTTCAATAAGAAATATAGCTTTAAGTGTCAGCGGCAATGGCAACATCCTGCCCCCCCCCCCTCTCCATCTCACACTAATCCTTCCTGGGGGTGGGGGGATTCTCTTTGATCTGTGGTAGAAAAGTGTTATTTTGTGCAGAATAACAAACCCCCAACCCAGGGCAGTAATTGTGGGGGTGGCCTCCACATGGTGCAACCAGGGTTATACTAAATCCTCACCTTCCACCAGTTAGACATGTTTGACTAGATCTACTCAGCGGTGGTAAATTAAGCAGGTAACAAAGGGTCAACAAATGAAATGGTAAAACCCCACGAAAGGCCACTAAAGAATTTCTTTAGCTCTGTCCTATAAAGGTGATACAATAGAAGGGAAAATCCTTGTTTTTATTTTTATTTATTTTTAAATTAGGAAATAAAGTCTTTGAAAAATAATCAATAAATACAATTAAAAAACCCAGTTATTGAAAACAATTATTAATTAATGAATTTGTTATTTATTTTAACCAGCATTTTCTCCAAATTTGTACAATAGGTCTCAAAACTATTACTATAATTTTTGCTCGCTTATTTTGTTTTGGCTTTGAAGGAAAATAATGCAAGTTTTGAAGTCAATGTAAATAGGATTGGTTTAGTTAAAAAAATACCCAGATTACAAGAACTGTTTGTAGCATCTCACATTCAAAAACAGATTAACATGACTTTGCTGCTCATAGCTTAAATTTTTAATATTTTAAACTATCTTTGGCTTTCAGGCAATAAGGAAAAATTTATGGAATTGGACACAAAACTTCTACGTTATTCTGAAATTTTACAAAATGTGGATAAAAAGTCTGCAGGAAAGGAAAAATAATGGTGTTACACAATATAATTTAAATTTGAATTAACAAACATTTTTATATTTTACCTGCAAATGCACAGAGATAGTAGGATGAGAATGACAAATTCTTGACACTAATTGTGGAAATGCAGTCAAAAATATGTAAAGAGGAACATTTTCATACAAATCTTGAACAACCTAAGAAACAAATCAAACAAGAAAAACTTCAATTTTGAAATACATACATGTATATATGTACATAAAACATTGATAACCATCACTTATTTTGTTGGTGGTTCTTGTTTTTGATGTTGTAGTTATTTTATGTGACACGCCTCTATTTTGCTCCATTATACAAATAAAAGATCATTGCTAACTTTTCTCTCAATCCAAGAATACTGACCCATAGCCCTGAGGGTTCTTTATTTTGAATGTGAATATTTTTATACTGCTTATTGTAACAAAACTTAATCAACATTTAACAACAATCAAAATTGGACAAAAAAGAAGAAAAATCAGAATTAATGTTTATCAAGGTCATATTTGTAAATTCACACAAGGCAATTTAAAATTACAAGTTATTGCCATTTTTTTTGCAATAAAATTGCAAACTATTGCCCTCAATTGCAACAAATAAGTGACAATTATAAGAATCATACAAAGAAAATTGTCTTTGTATCGCTGATGCTGTTCATAGGACCTTTGGTCCTATTTAATTTTCTATCTGAGACACGAAACCAACCGACCAACCAAGCTTTTGGCAAAGGACGATTATGGAATTCAGCTTGATCTTTCTTTGTGATTTCATTGGCATTTTACACCGTCATTAGATTTTTATACATAGTTTAACACATGTTACTAGGATACTTATGTACCTTTTTTTTTTCTTTAAGGTCTTATCCAATATTTATTTCAATAAACAGTATACCCTCATTTTATGCAGGTTTATTTTACATGAATTTGATTATACAGTCCATTCGCGATAACTCGAAGTCCGATAACTCGAATATTACTATGACTTGAATTTTTTATTAGGTCCCGATCCCTTTGTCTTAAATTCTATGTTTAATTTCCCTCCGTATCTCGAAGTTTACTTCCCTTAAATCGAAGTTTTTTTGAGCTCATTAAACATTTGATAGTTAAAAAGCAGAAAAGCTTTCAAGTGAGAGAATGAAATTTTATTTATTCTTCTCGGGGGGGGGGGGGATTCATTGAAGGAAAATCTGAAGTAAGAAGGTCTGTTAAAGCAATGTGCAATAAAGGAATAACACCTGTAGTGGCTCTTGCTGTATTGTTTGCACTTATTGCGGCTGTGAGGAATTTGATTTCCAAAAGTTTTGCTCCTTCAATCTTCAATGAATCATGGCAGTGGCATAGTGATCATTAAATTTAAAACAAACGACTTTTAAAGCAGTTGATAAAGATTTCTTCAATGTGAATTTAAGAAATGTGACTAAAACACTGAGGTTTGCAACGAAGAAGAGTACATACAAACAATGGAAGAAAATGAACCTGTTGCCAAGGAAGAACGATATGTGAAAAAGCTGTAATATTTGCAGTTTTTAAATTACAAAACTGCTCAATGCAGCTTAAAATGACTGCTTATCCCACAAGAATGGAATGAAATATGTATAAAAAGAAAGATTTCTTTTTCTTTTTTTTCCTTAACTTTTTAATTCAAATAGTGTACCTTTTAATTAATTAAACTTGTTAGTTATCTATACATTAATTGAATACTCCAAGTTTTTATTATTAAAATGTTGGAAATCGAAACTAATGATAAGTCGAAGTTGTTTTTCGGTCCCTTCAAATTCGAGCTATCGAGAATTGACTGTATATGGTTTGGGATTTGACCATACTTTTATTTTATTTCATGGGAATGAGTGCTAATTTTACTTGGATGTGGAAGGGCGAACACATAAATTTTCCAGCTATTTCAAAATCCTAACTGCTGAGATTGCAAAAAAATATGCAATGAACTGCATTTTAGCATGCTAATAAGCATACTTGAGCCACTGAAGACATTTTTTGCGAGAGGTTCCAGAGCTCCTCTTCAGAAGTAACGTTATTAAAATCATCCAATTCAGAGATTACTGGGGGAAGAGCTTTGAGAAATGACAAAGGAGGACAAACCAAAGAGGATATCAAATAGATGACAGACAACCAAAAAAAAAATCAAAATTGAAAATTTTTGAGCCCTTCCTTGACAGTGATAAATGATCTTTCTGATTTTTTAGTGGAAGAAGGTCCTATCACAGATGATCCTATGACACGAATGATCATAGATGCAATAATGCCCTGCAAAGAACTACAGAGAAAAATAATTAATGACTTACAGAAAAATAGTATAACCAGATCGTTTTATAAATGCAAAGTTTATTCACGTTTTCTTTATATGCTTTGTACATATGTACCAAAATAATCACTGATTAAAATGAATATACATTTTTCTATCACTAGAATAAAGTATTTTCTTTTTGTAAGGAACCTAGCCCTATTTAACACTATTGCTAGCTTATTTATGGGGTTTTCCTTTACGGTGCCATTTCATGGAATATGACCCCCACGTAAAGCGAGGCCCTACTGTATGCTAAAACTAATCCCAGGAAAAAAAATATCCCTTGTAGGCTTCTAAATGGTACTGCAAAGGCTGTGTTAAAAGCCATAAACATAACTTTTTCTATTTTCGAGCAAAAAGCACTAAGTGGGGAGAAACAATTTTAAATATTGTATAGTTTAAGATGGTTAACAATCAACTTAAAAACAATAAAACCATGCCTAAAACTAAAAAAAATGATCTAAATTAATCATTGGCATGTAAAAAAGACTGCTCAGAAAGGGAATTTAAGTGTAGAGAAGGAATGTTTAAGAATAAGGTATGACTAATGAAAAGTGAAAGGTAATATAAAAAATATATTACAATTGAATTGATCCGATTCAAGCTGTCTGCCATTATCTTTGATGAGTTTGGTGTTCTCTTCGATGAACTGCTGCCACTGTCCGGAGTTAAAAGCGTCCCAAGGTCAAACCAAATATCTAGAAGTCTTGGCAATGAGTGATACACATTTTTGCACCCATGTTTTAATGATATTCCGAAATTACGAACAACATGCACCATTATTTCCCTGAAAATTAATTTGATTTTATTCTTCCAAAAAGTAATGCAATTTAGTATACATAAAATAAATTTAATATGCAAAAAAAATTTAGCTGGTTTCAATTATATTAAACTATGTAAGTCTCTGCTTATTGTGATTGCAGTTATTAATAATTTTTCAAAGTCATCACATTTTCATTTGCTCTTAACCCCCTTAGCTTATTTTCAGAGTTAAACTATCACTTATGATCACAGTTTCCATGTAATAATTCTTTAAAAAAATAATGAATATCTCTTGCACCCAATGAGTTTTATAAGTGTAAGTGACAATTAGCAAGTCTTGTTTGAGCAGTGAGTAATAATACTTGTTGGCTACCATTTCGCACAAGCAGTTCTAGCAAATAATCAATGCAAGATTTTCCTTTATTTCAATAATGAAATGAATAAGAATGGGGGATATTCTTATTTTTTCCTTGAAGCACTAGACAATTAATTAATCTCCAATGAAGACCAAGTACCCTTTCAAGATTATTTACCATGTTTTGAGTCACAACTGCTTCGGTCTAACAATTTCAAATACCTGCACCCAGATAAAACAGTAATTTTTCTTACTTCGCACTTTAGTGAGGGATTAGAGCAGTGCATTACAACTTCTTGCCTTAGCCATAGCTTATGATTGGTAACTTACAACTTAAATATTATTTGTTTTGAAAAGATGACAGTGCATTAAACTCTTATTTAAAAATATTAAAATCAATCTTTAGGTAGAATGTTCATTCTTAAATTTTAATTCTTAGTTCAAAAGTTATTTTTGCTTCAAAAGATTTTTTAAGTCTCTTATATATTTTTTACAATCTTTAATTAAAAATATACTGAATAATTATAACAACAATGATCATAGTAATAGCAATGGCAAAAATAATGATAAGAAAACATATTTACGCTCTAGAATCAGGATCAGTCGTGGAATTCAACATTTTATCAAAATATTTGCCTAAATGAAAATGACTTGCTTCCCACTTTGGCTGTAAAGTCACAATTTCCTTGTACATATTGATTAAACTACTGCTGTCTACAATTGATGACTCTTCGCTGTATATAGCAAGAAGTAATTTTGCCTAAAAATAAAAATTTCTGTTAATTTACATCAGTTCACCATGACAATTTTTTCATTGTTATTTCCTTGTCATGTGCTTCTTTTTTTTTTTTTTTTTTTTTGAAAAGGCTTCAACTTGAGGGTCCTTCTATGCTGTCTAACTCAACATTTTCAGCTGATTTTCAATCTCTTTGTATTTGAAACCTAAAGTGTCAAAAGAATTTATGATTGAATTTGTAGATTTAATATGTAGAAGGTGACATACACCCTTGTGCGAATTAATTGAAACAAACTCGAAAAATTGAGAAAACTAAGAAAAGAACTATTTTGTTTAAATAAATACAAAATCAAAAGTTTTTATATCATAATATGATCTCTACAACTCTTTATGAATATGTGGACACGATTCAGCATGGAATCTACCAACTTTTTGCACTTATTTGTAATGCGTGTGGCCCTGAATTAGCGCAGTTATTAGCTTCTCCAAAGTTGAACAGTCCTTGTGCAATAGGAAATTTTTGCACATGGCCCAATTATTCTGGATTGGGTTGATATCAGGAGAGCTCTCAGGCCATTCAGATGTCTCAATTTGGTTCTGGGTATCGTTCCTTCAACACTGGTAAAGCATTTTTTTTCAGAATAGTAATAGATTGCTTAAAATACATCATACCCTCAACAGTCTGCAAGGAACCAACCCCATTGTAACCGAGACAACCCTAAAACATCTTTTGAGGGTGATTTGCAAATTGGTTCATGTGGCAATCCTGAATTCCTTCACCTGAAGATCTCCGTATGTCTTGAGTTTGCTGAGCTTGGACAATGAAATGAATTTTGTCACTAGATAGTCCTTTCCTCCAATTTTCAGCAGCTCTATTCTTACATTTTAACACCCACAAGTAGCGCTTTTTCCTCATTGGTGGGGTCAGAAGTTGTTTCTTCATAGGCCGACAGGCTGGCCGACCGGCTACAATAAGGTGTTTTCTAATATTAGATGAGCTAATATTTATTCTGCGAGCTTTTAAATATCTATTAATAGCTGTACCAGTCATTCGCGGGCTTTTTTCAACTTTGCATGAGTAGAAAAAAAGTCGTTTCATGGTGTTGTTTTCAATTTTTGGGATTATTTTTTTTCTCCTCTTTAAAGACATCGATCCTGCTTCTCTATTTTGCTTTATAATACTGCTCACAGTTGCAATACTAACGCCAACTATCTTCAGAATCTCTCTATAAGTCTTTAGTGTATGTTCAGAAAGAGTAGCAATCTCTGTACGATTTCGCTGTGTTATATCCATCGCCAATGACAGTGAAATCTCAAGTGACATGATTATAGCTGCAATTTCCATCCTGCCCATACACTCTTAGAAGCCTGATGATTAGTGGAAATTGATGATAGGTAAAGGATTTAATTAGCTCATCCATATTTTTACTAAGTTTATAATCGGTGAAGAATAATAGGAACAATTTTAAAATTCATGAAAAAAGTACTTTGTTTCAATTAATTTGCACAAGGGTTATGTGTCATTTCTATCAAGAATTTGAAAAAAAATAACCACTGACAAGTATTTTTTCAGCAAAAACAGCATTGTGACTAATGTATCATTTTTGCAACAAAATTACTATGGAAAATATAGGAAGCATAGGGAAAATTTTCCAAAAAAAACTTCACAAAATTGAGTTTGAGGATATTTTGATAACTTAAGGTGGGGATCATTACCTCATCCAATCTGGATCTGTGTGTGAGTTAAGCATTTATTAAGCAAATAAACTAATGATCATTCTTGCATTAAACCTAGGTAATGCCATCTTCACCTCACAATGAACTCAGTAAATCAGTGATGAAATGTCTAAATCTGTTTTTCAATGCACAAATGACAAAATTGAATGGAGCAAGTGAACATTTAGCATGACAATATGTGAATAGTACCAAGGCAACAGGCAAGTCATTAAATGTTCAGGAATTGCAGGTCCAGTATGATCACTGCTAAAATCATTAAACAGTAAAAGCATGGGCTAAAATAACTTGTATACAGGGTGTCCACTCCTATCGTGGCCCAATAGCTAATTTCTAAACAGTTAGAGATAAGCATATAGTTCATTTTGGAAAAAATCTCTAAATTACGAGAGGAATTTGGGCTACGAAATGTTTTTCAAAAAAATCAAATTTTGAAAGAGTTACGAAATTTTAATTTTATACAGCTCCCCAATCGTATCAATCATATTTAGTAAAACCTTCTTGACACTGTAACGTTTAAAACTTAAAAAAATCACTCTTCTACGACAAAAATTGACCTACTAGTTATGACGTGTTGAAAAATCAAGATTTTGAAGGATTTCGCATACAGTCCCTTAAGCGATCTCTCGATGACGTCATGAAATCCGTCAAAATCTTGATTTTTCAAAACGTCATAACTCGGTCAATTTTTGTCGTAGAAGAGTGATTTTTTTTTTAGTTTTAAACTTTTAAACCTCACAGTGTCAAGAATGTTTTACTAAATATGATTGATACGACTGGGCAGCTGTATAAAAATTAAAATTTCGTAACTGTTTCAAAATTTGATTTTTTTGAAACACATTTTGTAGCCCAAATTCCTTTCGTAATTTAGAGATTTTTTTTCAAAATGAACTATATGCTTATCTCTAACAGTTTAGAAATTAGCTATTGGGCCACGATAGGAGTGGACACTTTGTATTTTAAAATGATTAAAATATTTACAAAAATAGATTTACAAAGAAAATTTTAAAAAATCAATTTTTTATAAACAAAAAAAAAGAGGGTATGGTATTTATTGACAATATTTAATTAAGTAATTAAACACAGAACTAACCTTAGCAAGCATCAGTTGTTGTTCATCTACAAGATGTTCTGCCATGTGAACTGAAGGGAAATGCTCAGTAATTCCTTTCTGCAAGCAATAAATTGCTTGTTCCTTTTCCCCCTAATCAAAATCAAGAAATAACATAATGAAATATGAGATGAATCATGCAGAGTGATTAATGACAAAAAAAAAAAAAAGGTTTTCACAATTATCTTACTTTATCCCACAGCCACTTTGTTTTTTCTATGAATAAGTCAGCAGATTTTATCACACCAGCTTCAAGAAGACAACTGTACGCTCTCTGGTGGCAGCCACTCCTATTTAAAAATTATAAAGACTGACTGTACACAGATGATAAATAATACACTAACATAAGTTTCCTAAAGCATTCCTAACACAATAACAAAGTTTCAAACTGAACAGTACAATTGAATTTTTGAAAAATTTATTGATTTTTTTAAACATAGCTGTTGGCTTTTAATGCACATTATGTTGAAAATTTTAAGTGGATTGTTTTGTTCATTTTCTACTTAAAATAAAACTATGTGTCAATGCAAAGCATGTTAAAGCTTGTCAGCTGCTAGTTAATGTATTAAAATTATACAACAAAATCCAAAAAAATGCTATGAGCTCAAAGATAAATAAAGACTTATCAGTTCCAGAACAACAAATCTGTTGCGAGTTATTTCGTCTTGTTTCAAATATACATGTAAGTAAATAAAAATAAGTAAATATCTTATTTGAAAAAAAATATATATGTATATATATATTATTTTAGCAATTCATGATAGTGCTGAATAACATCTAATATTTTTCATAAAGGTAGACAAAAAATTTCATGGAATGAATTTTCAAAATAGTAATTTTCTTAGTTGAGGTAGCATAACATCAAATAAAAATTACTTAAATCTGCCATATTTGTGACATAAACATGAAAAAATGGTACCAAAATATCTGGAAATTAAACATTCTATTATATTTCACATAGTTTTAGTGTAGTGGTGCCAGTGCTTGGTAAATTAGAAAGGTAGGAAAATTAAGAAAAACCTGAGTGATTTTTGGAACTTCATAATAAGATCAGGTCACAAAAAAAAAAAAACCACTAAAAGAGAGAGAGAGAGAAAGATTGAACAATGAACAAATAGTTGCAGCTTAGTGGTTTAGTGGTAGAAAAACTGTTTCAGCCCCCCTCCCCCCTTCGGGCAATGGTCTCAAATGCTCAATAAAGCCCCATCCACTATCGCTGACTCCAAGGTCTTAGAGGGGCTCGGGCTTCTCAATAATTTATGAGTTTGTGTCTTTTTTTAGGAAAAGTGACAAATGCTTTACTTGAGGAGGAGTTTTTTTTTTTTTTTTTTTGTTTTGGGCAGTGTCAGTGACAATTGTGAAGCTTCTGAGAAATTTATAGACCTACTTTAAACCCAGATATCAACTCTGTGAGGCCATGTTAAATAAGCTAAAAGATGTTCGTGTACACCTAGACTTGCCTGTTCAGGATTTAAGAGGACTACCATGAGAAGGAAATGAAAAAATATGAGAAGGAAACACGCAATACACCGCCAACTCGGCTATTTCGATCCATGGACAGCTGTTTCGAGCTTATAGTGCTCTCATCAGCATGGAATACGAAAGTAGTCGAGTAGGAGGCAAAAATCCTCTTATAAAGCAAAGAGAGCCAAAAAAACTGGTAGCTAATGTAAAATTAGAATACCAGCGAGCGACCACACTTGGTACGGTACAACTCGTAAATTTTTTAGGCAGAGCTCAAGGTATAAAGCAGTGAGTAACCGCCCCTAAGCAAGGGCTAAGGCAGAAACATGCAATACACCGCCAACTCGGCTATTTCGATCCATGGACAGCTGTTTCGAGCTTATTGTGCTCTCATCAGCATGGAATACAAAAGTACTCGAGTTGGAGGCAAAAATCCTCTTATAAAGCAATTCTGCCTTAGCCCTTGCTTAGGGGCGGTTACTCACTGCTTTATATGAGAGGGAAGTTTAGTGGACTTCAAAAGTTGATTTTAGATTAATAGCCAGGAGCAATATACATCCATTACACAGCTAATCCACAAAATAGAGATGTAAAAATGTCCTTTAAGACAAGTGTCATGATCTAATTGAACTAGGAAATGTGTATACCAATTTTTAGATTCTTGTACCTTGAAAACAATATATCACATATCACTGGTTTGTGCAACTTATGCACACCAGAAATATGTAAAATTTCACTTTCAAGGGACAAAAACCTAAAAATTTTCCGGAAAAGGGCAAAGAGGATTCCATATCCACGCCCCCCCCCCCCCCGGGAATCTCTGGACCTTTCATTAATATTTGCAAGACAGTGCCCTGCCTCACCCTCTAAAAATTTCAACGCTGCAGTCTGCACAACTTGAATCTCCCCCCCCCCCAAAAAAAAAAACTATTATATGGCTGCAAAAAAAAAAAAAAAAAAATCAACATATGAATAAATCTCTTACATGATTTAGACAAGTATGATATTTTAACATTTGATCCATAGCAGATTTCAAATTGAAAATGAGTATGCCATTTTGTAACTCCCTCTCAACACAATACACTTAAAAATAATAATGAAATAGTGATTAGATAAGACGAAATGCACCAAAAAACAAAATTGGAATTATATCTCATACTTTCTTGCAAGTTTAGCACTCTTAAGCCAACAATTTGAGATCTCTTGGTCAAATTTTCGTGCCATTTTGGGATATTTTTCCTTGCCAATTTTTAAAAGCACACGATGAAGGTCATACACTGGTTCCTGATATCTTGGAGAAGACTAGAAAAATAAAATAATAATATGTAACAAGAAAATTAAGTGTCATAATGCTCATTTAAAAGAAACTGAAAAATCAAACAATCAAAAGTCTTTTTTTTTTATTTTTATTACTTTTTCAATAAAGGTTATCAAGCATTTTTTCCTTCAAATTAAATTTTTTTCAACTAAACGAGTTAGAAATTAGCATCCAAATCTAAAAATCATTTCTCTTTATAATGAACTCTTTATTAAGTATGGACGCTACTGTATTAAGGAAACCAAATCTTACTTGTATTAGAAGTCCTCTCACTTTTAGTACAGGCAAAATTTCATGGAAAAGTTTGTCCGTTTGTGTTAGTTAAATCTTCACTTTCATGCAAATTAAAAATAGTTTGCACAGAATGCTGCAGATCAGTTAGCATATGCATTCTATAAAAATAAAATCATTAAAGTTCATGACATTAACACAATTTTCATTTATTTATACACAAAGCTGTACAAAACCAAAGAAATACAAAAAAAAAGAGAGAGAGAGCAAAATAATTACATTATGCATGGCAAAAAGGGTATAGTTTTTATTTGTACTTTTAGCTACATTGTGACATTTTTCTTGTTTTATTAAAACTAAAAGTTAAAAAAATACATTAAATTGTGTAATTGAAGTTAAAAATAAACCTAAATGAAGCACAAATTAGGTAGAAAATACAGCAAACACTATAATGAGTTCTCTCACAGCTTTCATGTTGTGTGCTCTGTTGAGCTTTTTGCATTGAGTAAGAGGCTCCTTTGTAGCCATGAAATAGCTATTTGCTTTACTTTCTGCCTAATTTGTGCTTTATTTACGTTGATTTCAGGCCCGTCATTTAGGGGGGCATGGGGGGGGGTCAATTGCCCCACCCCCCTGGCTTTGAGAAATCAATGTATTTACATATAAGTGGGCGTGGTTTTTGATGTTTTCCGGTGAAATTGCATTGTGTTTGGACCCTTTGCCCCCCCCCCCCCCCTCCCCCTAGAAATACTTGAAATGACGTCCCTGGTTGATTTTTAAACTTCAATTATATTTTAGCACAAAGCTTTTTTGATCATTTTTCATTTAACATTACATTATACTTTTTTAATCCTATTGCATTTGTTAACTAGAGTTCTTTAAGATGTATAATAGTATAGGTTGAAACTATAAACACAAGGAAAAAAATTGCAAAAATCTTGGCTGCAGTTGGACTGAAAACTGCAAATTTTGCGAACTAATGGAATTAAATGGAATTTTTTTAATTAGTTTTTATGCAAATATATGGGAAATTTGTATGCGAAGAATGCAGTTCCAGTTCAGACTGCCATGTTATAAGGATATTGGTAACTTCTAAATAGCAAAATTTGCATGTTTTTTGTTCTGCACACAGTACTATACAGCAATATAGCTGCTTGGAGATCACACATTTTATTTTTATAGCCATGCCACTAGGTATAATTTTTAGAATTAGAGAAATGTAAAGTAGTTGCTTTTAAAATTTCAGGACTTACTGAATGCACAAGTTGCAACAATTCTGAATAGTTTAATGACTGACCATTATGACTTTCTCAAAAAAAACAGAAAGTATAAATGGCAAAGATGCACTGGTGGATATTCTGTTTATGTGCGTGCAAAAAGAACAATTAAAACGAAGCTTGCTCCAAAAAACAAACATCAGTGGAAGTTAGATGGGAATTCAAGTTACAATGCAGGACTTAAACTGTTCAACATGTTTTACGAAATGAGAAATATATTCCATATGTAAAACTAATGAGATGATCCCCTCTTGAAAAGTTCATAAGAGACTAAGAATTGAGTGCCAAAACGGCATCACTATAGGTAATATATATAACTGGTGTACACAAAATAGGTAATATATAATACATATAGGTATATAACATAGGTAATATATTCAAACTTTTCTGTTGCGCAAAAGGTTTTATTTTGGATGTACTATGCGGCTTTTGCTACTTGCAATACAACACCTGCAACGAATTTTTCCCCCTCAAAACAAACCTTTGAAACTTGCTCAGTAATGGTTTTTGTGAAGAGTAGAGTGATTGCTGAGAGTCTGAGAGTTATACTGATGAGCTGGACAGTATTCTTTCACCTAAAGCACCGTTAATTATGATTGGAAATCATTTGCGCTAGAAGAGTAATACTTAATTATACGTTTCTCAAACTTTAACATCATGATTTTACACTAATTTCAAAAAACTACTGGATAGGCTCGCCTGAAGACCAGATCCAAATTCAACAGATAACTTTATGAGGCATTCTGGTATACTAAGCATGAAAAAAATAGCATACAATAACGAAACAAGCAAAAATGTATTTCCTCCATCAAAAAAAGACGGGATACAATTCGACAAGCAAATTCTTCAACTTCCATGATGTCAAGACTGATAAAAGTGATTAAGAAAGAAATTATTCATAGTTGGAATGTTTCAAAATTCAAAGCATTCGTTGCCCTTAAACTTTTGTCCAGTTTTTACAACAACATTTTTTTAATTGATTATGGCAAAACATTTATAATTTGTATTTTCAAATGTTCTGCATTATGTACAATGATTTCTAGCACAGAAAACTATTTTATGCATACATTTTTATAAATTACAACAAAAATAAATTTATTTGTACAATTTTCTGTTTTCCTTATAATTCTAACCATTACAATAGACTGTAAATATAGTGCAAAATACTGAAAAGAAATTTTTTCATCATTCTGTTCAAGAAGAACTCCCAACATGCAACAAGAAAGTCATAGTGAACACACATCAACCTAAATGCAATAGGCCTTTATTCTTAACGCGTCAGATTAGAAATTAACCACAGGGAACACTGGACAAGGGAATATAACTACCCACAGCTAGTTAACCACTAAGAAGTGAATGTCAAAAATGGCAGCAAGATTTTCTCTATCATTTGAAGGTCAAATGATTAGTTTTATTACTAAAAATTTAACAAGTGAAAATCAAAATAATAATAAATGCCAAAAGATGGCTGCCTGAAAGTGGGAGATAATTAGAGTGGATTTTTAGATAAAGAAAAAACATTCCATTATACAGACAGCATTTAGCCATTAGGCACTATCCAAAAACTTTGGCACAAGTGGGAAATCAAGTTAAGGGAAGTCGAGATATCAAGAGCTGACTCTATACCCATAAAACACATTTTGAAAAAAAAAAAAAATCATTCACTCATTTTTAATCATCTATTGAGTTGAAGCATATATTTTAAAAATGGAGGCAATAATAAGATCCTTACATGTGTGTTTGTCAGTCCCCATCTCCAAACTTTTGAGAAAATACTCCAGTTTGAACAATTTTTTTGTTTTTCACTATTATTGTTTTGTGTTTATACATAGAACTACAGCACACATTTCACAATTGAAGGGCTTGGAGGATGAAGGGGCCATCTTACATTTAAAAAAATGACCACTCTGGACAATGGTAAGCAATGGATACAGGTAAGCAAATAAAACTTGGTACATAAAAAAGCAGATGTCATTAGACTAATTTCATACGCACACTTAACGACAAACCAGAAAACAAAAAAGCTGCAGCAACTGCAACAATAAAACTTTGAACTTTAGTTACTCGCAATTTTTGTTTTGTCACATAATCCCTTCATCTCCCAAGCCCTTCAATTTTCATTAAAAATGCCTACTTTTCCAGTTAACATTTTTTAAAACTTTATATAGATGAAATTTTTTTCATAAAAATTGATCGCGGAAGCAATTTATTTATTTTTTATTTATCTATTTTACATTGATACATAAAATTGATAAGCACACATACAATGTAGCACACGTCTCATGTGTTAATGCTTTTCCTACCTTCAGCAAAATTCATTTATTTCGCTTAATAAAATTGCCTTATAAAGTTCATTACAAATATAATCCCTAGATTATGCAGCTACTATCAATAAAAAGTTACTAAAAAATTAAAAGTGTCTCCTGACCACAAGATGCCAATTGAATTTTCATGTGAAGCACACATAATATAATTTTATTAACAACCGCAAGAAAACTGGCTTACAAAATTTGAAAATGGATAAAAATAAATAATCATTTACAGAAATAAACATACTATTAACTGATTCTGAGATGTCAAACTTGTAAACAAAATTAGTGATGGATAAATTGTATAGAAATAAAAACAAATATAATTGATTAGCTTGAAATTAATGGCACTATTTTATTTTTCCAAATAATCAGTAATCAACCATCTTACATATTGGTGCATCTCTACAAGTTTTACAAACTTAACTCACAAAACATTGAAAAAAAAGAAAACACCCAGAGAAATAATGGTACAATATACCTTGTTAAGTACTCATAACCTCTTAAATAAGAGCCTTTCTCCATTGAAACAGCAGATAAAGGTGCCATTTGACTACTTCTAATTGTGTTAGCAAGCTTATGAAATCCATCTAGGTCCTAAAACAGAAATGAAAAACTAATGAGTGACAATAACAAATACATTTTTTTTATTTCTAAAGTATGAATACCCTTTTATGTACTTTTTCCTAGTGTTACATTAATAATATCCACCCAAATAAAAAATTAGGTTAATTTAAAATATCTGGAATGCATTTGTGCGATGACATTCACCTAAATAAGGGATAAAGGGGCTAATCTCCACTGGAAAACTTCTAATACAGGCCATGATGTATTTGAAGTTCAAACAATTTCGAGGAACATTTTCCAGTACCTTTCCCTAATCTCAAATAATATGGCTTAAAACTGGGCTTCAAATCACTTCAAGTTTCAAAAATCCCCAAAGAACAATTTTCCCTTAATAACCTAAAATTCCATCTTACTTTCAGTAATTTTTTTAGGAAGATCCCCCCCCCCCCCCCACCTGCATCATTAAAGACTGCATTAACGTTTTTAAGATCTTAATTTTGAAAATTTTTCAGCAAAATTCTGAAACCTCCGTCCTCTAACACAACCACAAACTAACTTAATGCCCTTAAATTCGGAAACTTAAAACTCTCCTAGAGTTTGGCCCTTGTATGCCAATGGATGATGAGAATAACTGGTAACATTTTAATATTAGAAGGGGAAAAAATGATTCAAATGGACAGCATTTCTCAAATGTACATGGTGAAACATTTCAACAAAATTTTAAATGAAAAATACAATTTACAAAAGCTCACAAATACCTTGTTATTTGCAAGATGAAGCAAGTTTCCAACACCAACTGCCCATGCAGAATCACTAGTTTCCTAAAAATATATATCACATGAAAGTAAGAAATGTTTATGAAAATAACTTTCTACTTAATTAACAGACAAGATTAGAAAATGGTGAATTTTCATTCCTCTGCAGAACTTTGTAGTTCACTTTAGGATGTGGTGCTCAACTTTGATAAATTCAACCATTCTAGCAATATCAAAAAGGTTAGAAACTTAAAATAAGTCATAAAACCATTGGATAATAAGACATATTTACAGTTCTCTCTTTTAAAAGGCCGCAATGACAAAAACTAATCATTTTTACTCACAAGAATGAAAAACATAAGCTGTAGTGTGGCTCTGGTGAAAAGATGTGTAGATTTTATATGAGCGCACATAAATTTGGGTTCAAAGAGAAGTAATTATCAAATTGGAGCAAAGCCAATATTCATAGCACAAAAAAAAGTGACTTTCTTCATACCTATTTTGACAAATGGAATTGTTTTAGCGCCAGCCTATAGGAAGTCTACCTATCTGAGTCAAACTATGCTAGGCTAATGATTTATAAGACAATAAAAAAGTGAATGGAGTATGGAGTAGCAAAAAATGACAGTTAAAAATAAATCAAGAAAAAAATACAGGAAAAATGCAAACCTTTCTTTAACACAGGAGGTCTGCTATGTCTATATAATGGAATTTTGAAAACACTTGCAGTTTCACAAAATTATTGAAAATTCAAAAATTAGTCCTAAGCAAACATTTTTATACATTCCCTTGAGTTTATTCTATGAACTTTGAAATTAAAAAGAAAAAAAAGCAGTTCATCAAGTGTAACCCAGAAAAATAATAAATTTATACAGTGTATGAACTGTTAAAAAATTGAAACAAAATCTTAACAACAACACTTACTCCTTGTAAAAATGACTCCAAACTTTGCCAATTTGCTAATTTCCAAGCTGCTTCTATTCTGTACTGGTTTAATTTCTCATTCCACTCAGGTCTACGAACAAAATATTTTTTTTCTTAATGTAACTCAATATAAAATGAACAAAAACTGCTTCTAACAATTTTAAAAAGTAAGTAATATTAAAAAAAAAGAATAAGAAAAATTGAAAATGATATTAATTGAATCAAAGTTATTTCGGTTTCTTTAAAATCAGGTGACGTCTATATATTTTTCAAAAGTTAAAATTAGTTACTTATTATGCTTTAACCAAGGCTACACTAGATAGCGTTTTATACAGGCTTCTTCATTACTCAAAACATCAATGGTAAAGATTTGCCCGCTAGAGAGCGCTGAACAACGACCTCCCAAATGTTTGTTTACATTTATCAGCATGTTGTTTCCGCTGTAAAAAGTGACGTTTATCCTATCTTTTAGGGTTAAAAAATATTGATGTAGTTAACTGAAGTGGAGTACAGAGTGAATTGATGCCGAAGGCCCTCTTAGTACTGCTTTTTAGGGGAAATAAATTCCCTTTTCAGGTAAAGTTGGTCGCAACTCATGATTCAGTCATACGACATTCATTCATTGTTTACTTTCTTCGAATTAGCAACATATAGCAATGGCGTTCAATTTTGACATCTCTGCATTAATAAAATATACGCTTTTCTTCGCAGCCGATAAATAAAAATGTAGCAATGAAATAATATTGTTCTATTTACTATTTTGTTTCATTACTGTTGCTCACACGATCTTAATTGCTACGCAAAAGCTCAGATGTTCATTTTGATAGCGTTGACCCATCAGAGCGATAAATGGCGAATCTATTCGTAGAGACATTTCATTTTGATGCCCCAGAATGAAATGTACACTAATGAAGCGATGGTGTTCAACGGAAAGACGATTGACAACAAAACATATTAATTTCTTTAGTAAAAACGAAATGAGCATATATAATCGTTTGGTACTAAAGAGCAATACAAGTACGAAAAAAATAAACAAAACTACAATATTACGACGACCAACTGTAAAATTTTGTTTTCATTTACACAACATTAAAAGGTAATGTTCTTTTTATGTTAAATTTCACACATTGATAATATTTCGATAATTGGGAATCTGCTGTGGTTGCCAAATTTTTGGCGATAATTACTTTATTTTGTTGCTCTTTAGTTTATGTTTGCGAAGGAAGTATATTTCCCTCGCTCATAAATTGGACACAAAGATTTAACGCCAATAGTGAAAGATAACCAGACTTCCAATCACCGAAATCTTCCCTTTTTTGTTTCTAATTTCACACATAAGTTTAATACTTGAAAGTAAAATAATGGGCCAACTGAAAAAAAGCTGCGAAATAATGTGAGAATTCTTATTAAAAAACTCGCCAAATCAACTTCAAAAGCTCCATTAGCATGTAACATAACAAGTTTAATAAATATATCGAGCCATTATTATCATTGAAATTTAAATTAAAATGCAAAATAAGAGAAAAGAAGACGATGCAAGCTTAAAATTTTAATCTTCGCTTAGGTGGTAAGAAAATACATCGCCAAGTTAAAAAACGTACCTATAACTGAAACGTACATACTACCAAAGATCTCGGTTATTGAAATATTCTCAAAAGCTTTACGGAGAACTTCCATTAAAATGTAAAAAAATCGCCAAATAAATTAATTTGACCATCTAAACTCATCAAAAGTTTTGATGGAACTATCGTTCCAAAATCGCCATTTATCGCTCTGCGGTGCCAGTGTCGTTTCATAGTTAATTAATAATTAGAATCAATTAAAATGGAAAATAATTCACTAACTAATTAAAATAAGCCGTTAAAATGCAGAATAAACCAACAAATCGAACGAGCTATTAAATAACGTTAAAATACACTAAAATAGAATTGAATGCCAAATTGTAAAATGGTCGCCAACAAATTAACTTTTAATTTTGTCTTTTATTATTTGATTTGTAGAAATGTTAGTTACCATAAAATTCGATAGATGTCGCTGGAAAAGGACGTCCGTTTTTATCCCAAGGATTTTGATCAAATGAAGAAGCCTGTATAAAACGCTATCTAGTGTAGCCTTGCTTTAACCCACTTTAAGCCCAGAATATATAAAAGCCTGAACTAAAAAAAAAGATGTTATTACAAACAATTTCACAAAAATAGTACATATTATGCCAGATTATCCTAAAATGAATGCTAAAACTCTAAATCAAAAATATTCTAAAAAGTATTCACAAACTAGCAAAACACAGAACTTCAATAAAATGAGTAAAATGGCATTTTAATTCAAATATAAATCTAGATTACAATAGTACTGAAATACAAATACACTTTTATGTTAAAATTTCTATGTACTTTACACACATATTTTGAAGTAGATTTACTTAAAGTCTTGATGCTTGCTAGTTGTTATATTGTTACAACATAAGTGTGTGCATGTGATAACTTTTGTTGCTTTTGAAACGTTGAGCTACATAACCAGCAAGAGGGGCATTTGAAAGAAAAATCCACACAAATGAAAATAAAACATTGATGAGCACAATGATAATTTCTAAATTATTTCATTGAATCAAAACAAATATGAAACGATGAAAATAAATAGTACACCATACAACCCTATTTTAGCACACTGAAACATAAATTAACTTTAACAACATTAATATAAAACCGGAAAATGGTAATCAACCTTGAATTGAACATGGTAGCAATTTTATCAATTTACATCACAGATTACTGAACATGAAATCATTTAATAAAAAGCAAAAAATATAAACAAGTAAAAAGCATTTACGACCAAAACAAAAAGTCAGACAAATAGTAACATTAAGAGCTTGAAAGGCAGAAATAGATATTGCATGCAAGAAAAATTGGACACACAAGGCTATATAGATTTTGGAAAGATAATAGAATTTTTAGCTCCTTAGAATAATGGGAGACTTAATTGCATTCGTGACAAAACCCACTGCGCAGTGTACTGAGCAATGTGGTGTACCCCTGTGGTAAAACAGGGTTATATTATGTAATGAAGGCAATTATTTGATAAATTTAAGATCAGCTAATTTTAACACTGTGACACGTTTTGGTGCAATAGGAGTAAACAATTGTTGCGTACTTTTCACTTAGAATTCCATTGGCATATGAAACTGCAGTAGTAGGTTGATCCATGCCTAAAAAGCACTTCAAAAGGCCACAGTAGTAGTTTACTTCATCAGGATACAATTTAATGGCTTTTTCATAACAAGCAAAAGCACCCTGCATATCACCTGAAATAGAAAAAGTTCTGAATACATTTTTACATTTTACACTGATTTTTCTCTTTTTTTACTTCCCCTTGTTCGATGCGATCTCTTTCATCTCTGAAAATATGACAACATTTTCCTTTTTCTGACTTTTTAAATTCAGATGTATCTTTTACAGAAAGACATCTCTCCAAGATGTCTTTTTACATAAAATGTCAAAATGAGTCATACAAACCTATAGCTTCATTTTCAAGAATCAAATCCATTAGAGAAGTTTCTTTTTTTCTTCTAGCAGCAACTCCTGCAACTCCATCAGGCTCATCCAAAGCAGTATAAATTTTCTGTATAAAAATCAATTTTGTGATTAAAACTGTAACCTGTGAAGGATTTTCCAGCTGTTTTCAATAACAGATTGTTAATGCAAAGAAAAACAGATTCAACATGATAAATGAGAATTTTTTCAAAAATTAGAGCAGGGCATCCAAACTTTATAGCCAGCGGACCCCATTGACAGACTAACATTTACTGTGGTACCCTTTCAAAAATCAAGAAGAAAAAATCACTTTGATCTGCCCATAAAAGATGTCACACTTTTTTTCAACATGTTTGACCCCCTTCTCCTTTTGTCACTAAGTGTCATACTTCACCATACTCCCTTCCTCTTGTCACTGTTTTTCATAAACATAATGTAATAAAAGTGTCCAATGGCACACTTATTTTTACCCCTTACAACACCTGTCACAAATTATCACAGTTTTGTGTACACAACTCCCTCCTCATAGTGTCACCATTTGTAGACGTTCACTTGGTGGGTACTTTCCAATGCTAAAAAAAATTCTGAAGCACAAAAATCACATTGATCAGACAGAAATCAATTGGTAACAAAATAATTAAAATTCAAAATTGAACATTGATTTAATGGGAGGAGAGATGTTGTTTTAACTGGCACAATAATATCTATTAGTTCTCTGGCCTGCTTTCTGTTACCAGGCCGGATTTCTTTATCAAATTGAATTAGTTATCTCTCTTTTTAAAGCTTATCGTGCCGGCTATTGACGAAAAATGGACCCACTCTCAAATTTGTTTTTGTCTCCAAAAAACCGTTTCCCCCGTTTTTTATTGCACATGACTTCTACGAATAACATCTAAAAAGTAAGATGCAGTGGTGCAGCTTAGATAGAGCATTGCACTAGAAACACAAAAGATCGTACGTTTCATCCTGCCATTGGTTTTGTTGCTCTTGATTGACTTTGTTTCACCAGTTAGTTTTGATAAAAACTTTCAAGAATATATAATCTAAACTCATTGTAGTATTTCAAACCACAGTTGCACTAATGCATTAAAAAAGGAAAAGAATTTTTTTATTTTAATCATGGTAATTTAGCATGAATAATGCTTCTTAAAAGGCTTCTTTTTGCCTGAATACTCCCCTGACTGAATGAAACTATGAAAGTAAGGCATTATATTTCTTTTATAAATGAGAAAAATAAAAATCCACTTTGTGCCGGTTTTTAAACAAATTGCAGTCAAATATATCAAATTTTGAAATTACTGCTGCTAAGCGCGAACTCTTCACGGGGGTCAGTTAGTTTAGAAAAAAATCGGTTTAATTTTTGACTGTTAAGGTAGAATACTAAATTCAGACTCTATAGAGTCAAGCGGGATAATTGTGAAAATTGTGTAATTCAGAACAAATGACATTAGCGCTTCTGTAAGGAAGGAAGGAACCAAATAGCAGTAGCAACTGGAAGTTCACATCTTCATTATTAGGTTAGGGATGTTTTTTCACTGATGTGGCAACACTGTACCCGCCATTTCCTTAGTTATCCTAACCCTTCTCACAAAAGTTGTCAAACAGTTTTTCACAGTCTTCAATTTCCATCCTGTTCGGACTGATAAAATTGTGCTAAGTTATTGTTTTCATTATATTTGCCTTCAGTTATTAAGCCTTTAACAGGAATCAACTGGAGTTTCGCTGTCTTTTATTTTTAGCACCCTGCAGGAAGGTGTTCATAATTACCCCGTATTTTTCTAGGTAGGGGTAATTATGAACATTTTTTTCAAAGTAGTTTTTTCCACTTCAAGTCAAATTTTATGATCCAAATAGTTATTTTGACCATTTAACTGAGCCGACGTTTTGTAATGATTTATATAAACTTGTCTGTACGTTTGAACGTCCAAATGCCTCGCACTTATGTGAAGAAGAAGCCACCTCCTCAATACACGAGTGAAGACTTATTGAGGGCTGTGAATGATATTACAAATGGGAATATGACCTACAGAGAAGCAGTGGACACCTACGCCATCCCTCTGGGTGTTTTGCACAACAGAGTTAAAGGTAAAGTCAAAATTGATAGGATGGGAGCAGGTCGCCCAACGGACATACCAACTGATGTGGAGCTAACTTTAGCAAAATATCTAATTGCTAGGGCTCGTATGGGGTTTCCTTGTGACAAGGAAGAGTTGAAAAGCCTTATTCAAGACTTTGCTTTGGCTAATGGGTTGCACGTCCGATTCAAAGATGGAAAGCCAGGTGATGACTGGCACATTAGTTTCATGAAGAGGTATTCGAACATTTCTCTAAAAAAACTAGAACTCCTACGAAAATCTAGAAAGAAAGCCAGATATCCCTTCGTGGTATATCATTTTTATGATGAAGTCAAGGAATTCACTGAAAAGCCAGGGTAAGCCAGGGGAAAAGCATGTTCATATTTACCCCATGTACTATGGGGTAATTATGAACAATTGGGGTAATTAAGAACAAGGATTTTTAAAAAACTTCCATCAGCCAAAAAATTAAAAAAACGGTCGCGCAGTGTAGCAGAGGAGTTAATAGTTGTTTCTGATGGGTGTCCAGATTTTTAAATAGGACATGGTGCTCCAGAGAGCAATTAGCATGTGAAAGTGTAAGAATTTGTGTATAATTACCCCTACTGACCTACAGTTTCGGTACCTGGTTTTGCAGTGACTTCGGACTCTTTTTGAAGACAACTGCCCCTTTTTCTTAAAAACTCTTTGAGGTACTCTTCTTTGAAAACCTTTCAAAACACTTTTCGGAATACTCATTTGGTTCAGCACACTTTTATAACACTTTTGGGACCGCATTTGAGAACAAGTTTCGAACACTAACTCACATCTCTTCCATTAAAACATCACACTTTTCGGACAGACAATTCAATTTTCTTTGAAAATATTTGTTTAATTAGTTGAAAAAATATTATTACAAAAATGGCGGCAGCAGAAAACAACTAATAACAACACTTATTAAAACTTTTAGCCTTTTTCAATTAAACAAAAATAAAAGGCATTCTTGAAAAGTTTTTAGTATAAAAATATACTTTAAAACAGAATGCCACCTCAAAACTTGTGATTTTACTGATTAAATTTAAAAAAAAATCTTTTCTAGTAAATATTTTTTCGAGTTATTGTTAAATAAGTGACAAAAATTAATCTCTCAATTAATAATATACCTGAATAAAACTGCTGTTGTTCTCTAAATCATCAGGATGGTCCTTTAAATGCTGCTCCAGATGCATCAGAGATCTTGCATAAGCCTTGCATGCAAAAGATGATTTTGCTAATAAAATTTGAGGAATTTTTGTCACACAGCTTTTCACAGCCAAGTAATTTTTGTCTTGCGAAAGTTTCATAACTGCAAAAAAGCAAATGATTTTCATAAAAATTTTGGATCAAATGTACAGGTTTTTAAGTTATTTATTTATTTTTCATTTGAATTCTTCTCAACTTACCATACGCTTTAGGATTCTGGCTGTCAGAAAGTGTTTGCTGTTGTCTGTGGTGAAGCCACTTTGATAAATGATCAAGTACTGAAAATATTGTCTGGGAACTTAACTGACATAAGTCGTTTACTGAACCTGATGTTTCACTATGAACAAGTACAGCTAAAACCTCAGAACAAATCTGAAAATAAAATAGAGAATAATCAAATTAACACTGCTAACACATGGAATTTGATGCTTTGGTTGTAAACAAGGGATGACCATTTTGTGCACTCATATCTGCATAAACTGCGAGAGCACCAAGTACCTCCTCTATTAACCACTGAGAGACTACAAGTACAACAAAGTGACAGTAGGAAAAACTATGTCATAAATAACTGCAAATTGCAGACACGTGTTTTGAGGTTTCAAGAAACTCCTCTTTCAAAATTGAATAAGCGACTAAATCCGTAAAATTAAAAATATATAAAATGACGTAAAACAATTTTGACTGCACTTTTTTAAAATTACTTACTGTATTACCACGCATTAGCTGGCCTGCCACAAAATTCGGGGGTCACCAGGTTTCCAATCGCATGGTCTGGTCTTTTTTGGCATGCCAGAACAAAAGAGGTTTGAAAAATATCTTTAATTTAACATTGTAAACAGGTATTTAACTTAAGCCATAAATGTGAATCCTACAAATTATTTATTAATATTAATAAAACTTAATGTCTTACTTTTTCCAAAATTAATTAACAGTACTATTTTTATAATTCTGTCAAAAAGGAATGACTGATTGCAAACAATTTTATAAAACTTGAATTAAAATAAAGCAAGCATTTCTAAGTCTAACACTAAAACCTTTTGTAAATTCATTAAGAATTTACTATAGCTAGCTAATGCATAAAAAAAAATTTACATCAAAAAAGCAAATAATAAACCATTCACAATTATGAATGATTCTAAAAATGTTTTTATTTTATTTAAAGAAAACATTCCTTGTTTCATTTTAAGAAAACATTCTTATTTTTTATTTTAAAATTGAAGACTGATATTTAATATAAATTTAATATACGTGTTTTAAACGTCACTACAAATAAAAATATTTTGCAGCACAAAAGGAGTCAGTGACTTTTATGATGAAGAAAAATTCATGACAGAGATATTTTTTCAATGATTTATTAACATACAAATAATTTAGAGGCTCTAAAAAGCAACAAAATTAATAATAATAGAAATATTAAATTGCACTTTGTACTCACTTCATCTTGTTCAGTTTCACTAGAATCTAGCAAAGCATAGATGACTAAATGAGGAAGAAGAAATAATGTACAGTTGAGGTCATACTTGATTATGATGGAACATGAATGGAATAATTTCAAAGGATTTTCTTTCTTAACCTGTAGATTAGACACACATTGTAGTTGTTATGTCACATGCGAAATTTTATGATACTATGCTAATAAAATAAAGAATATGCTATTACACTAACAAAAAAAATAATAAATTCATCTTATTACACTCTTCATCACTTTACATAAAACTACAGTGTAGCATTCATTTCTTTAAATATATTTGCTCCACTGAAACTTAATGATGCAATAAAGTAGATAAACCAAATAAGTAGAAGCTCATAAGGTCTGAATAAACAAGGATTTACTATAGTTTAAAATGCTCTTCATGCTGCAAGCAGAAGGGGGTGGGGAGTCAAAAACTCTTTTTACTATCAATATTTACCAAAGTATTTTAAAAAGAAGAATTGAATAATATTGTATGATGCACTCGTTAGACAAAATGAATGCATCACAAAAGAATGCATTAACACAAGTAAAAACATATTAAAAACATTTTTATGAAATATATAGAATTATAACTTATGATAATTAGCAGATAAATTGCTTGTACATGCCTTTTGAAGAAGACTGTAGAACCAATTTTTTGTCCATTCCTGGAATGTGCTACCCACTTTGCTCTGATAAATTGGAACAGGAAATTTCTTGCGAGATCTTTGTAAAGATTTGTACCTGCAACAGTTCTAATTTAGTGAAGAGTTTTTCCAGCAAGATTGCTGGTTCTTTAGCCCAATAAAAACCAACAGCAAAGAGTCCTCCCCCCAGAAAATATCAAGCAGATAATATTTCAGCATAACAGTTTAACTACAGATGAACAGACGCAAACAGTTATATTTAACTAAGTGAAAAGTTATATTCCAAATGAAATAATATGTTCAAAATTAGTGACAGATACATCTATAGAACTTTTAGTAGACAAGATTTTATCAACAACTTGATGATATATCGCCAAGTAGGCAAGAAAAAATAAAGAACCAAATATGGTATCAGTTTGATACCAATAGCAATATTTAACAAGATTCTTGCAGAATTAAAGTTAAAATTATCGATATTTGTCATAAAAATCTCCAAAAAGTCTTTTTTGGATTGGTTCAGGTTAAATATTAGAATTATTTTTGGGTTTTGAGGAGCAATTAAATAATAGCTACTTTAGAGCTACATAATAACAAATGTAACTTTCGAAAAAAATCAAAACAGAAAGGAAGAGATTACAAGCAACTTGAAAAGAAAAAAAAGAATTAATACTTTTCATACTTTCCAATCATTAATTTAAAAACTTAATTCATTTTTATGTTATAGTGAGCAACTGATAAAGGGTGAAAAAAAATGTAATGAATCTCACTGTGAATGAAATAAAACAGCTAATATTTCTTGAATGTCAGGAGAAAACTTCTTCCATAGATAGTTACCACCTTTTTCATCTGAACATTTATAAAATTTCAAAACTTCTTGAATAGCACAAGCAGAACAATCCTATAAAAAAAATATTTTAAATGCATGTGTATAAGGATTATATATACAGGGAATGTTTGTTTTACATATCAAGGTCTATCTCATACTGTCTTATATTAACACACAGAGGCGGGTCTAACGGTACGCGGACTAAGCGGCTGTGTGGGGCCCCGTCGACCCGTGATGCGCCATGGGGACCCGAAATTCTCCTAGAATCTAAAATCCGAATGCACTGGTTTTAGATATAACTGCAACCTGTAGCTAAACAAACGAGCTTTTTTGCAGCCGGGGACTAATATATACCAATAGGCTAATAAGGTCCAAGCTAGGGGCCCCAAATTTGTTTCATAAATATTTTAAAAGACGATGACCTACGCTCGACTAGAATTTATATCAATAGGCACTATCAATTTATGTCACTAAGAGCTAAAAAATATGATGTTGTGTTTGAACCATTTCAAATCTTCTTTGAGCGAAACACATCACTAGAAAAAAGAAAAGAATCACTTAAACGTTTATAGAACATGTATAGCAATGACATTGATGCTTGCACTTTAGAAGATGAATTTGATCATTTTGTTATGTTTCTGAAAGAAAATGAGGACTCATTCAAAAGAACATCTAAAAATTCAGACAGTTTAAGTCTTTCGTGTCATAATATTTATCAAGCTGCTAGAGGGATGTCTTGCAGATTTCTGAACATGAAGACACTTTTGAAAATATTTTTGACAATACTTATGTCAAATGCATCAAGTGAAAGATCGTTTTCTGTTTTAAAAAGAGTAAAAAATTATTTACGTAGTAAAATGGGAGAAGAGAGGCTTAACAACTTAGCCATACTGTATATTGAACGGGAACTGTTGAGCCGTGTCGACACGGAAAACATAATTAATGATTTTGCTGCAATTAAATCTAGACGAAAATTTATATGAGGTATGTGAATGAAAAATAGTGGTAAATTGTATTGGTTTTTTTTCCTCGGGGGGGGGGGGAGGATTTTTCTCCCACCTTTTTTAGAGTAGGGTGGAGGGGGCCCCCAAAACTTTTACCGCTTGGGGCCCCCACTTCCCTTGATCCACCTCTGTTAACACATTACAAGTGGGGACTTGCATTAGTACATATTTCAAACATTGCTATCTATCACCGAAGCAGGTACTAGTACCAGTTTGCTTAATTTTAAAAGGTCAAATTTTGCTCAAACATTGCAAAATATGTCCACTACACACCATAGCCACAGTTGATGGGTTAACTGCTTGTCATGTGTTAAGACTCTGATCATGATCAAAAGAAAAAATTTGGCCATTTATTCCAAAATATCCTTCAAATATATTCGAACCGTAGAAAAAGATGACCCCCCTTAAACAGAAGTGAACACACAGAAGTACTTCACATTACCAGCTGACTTTCATTCCAAGAATTAAAAACACAAAAACAAATTGAAAGTTAATTTAGAAAATAAAATAATAGAACCATGCAAATATCTATAAAGTGCACCTGTTTAGTCCTATAAACTCAATCGATAATATTAAATTATGTACTTAAATTACACAACCCAGCAAAAATTTAGTTTGCCATGTTCCCTAATACTTTTAATAATTATTAAATGAATTTTTACAGTAGATTTAAATAATGGCATTTCTTTTTCCTAATCTGGTTAAGATTTTTTAAAAAATTACAAATTTAAAACTTTGTTTTAAAAAACTAGGGGGCTCTGCCCCTGCTCGCTTTGCTCACCAACCCCCGTTTGTCGCCTGCGGCGACTACCTTACCACCTTCGGCGGCTCAATCGCCAACCTGCTTCTGGTGATTTGGAGTCCAATCGACTACATGCCACCGAATACGGCGTCCCGCTGAAAAAGAAAATAATACCCTCGCCCCATCTTGATGTTAAATAATCATTTTCTTTAACTGATATGCTCACATACCCTTTAAAAGCACAGTAACACTTCCTTTACAATTTAAAATAATTCTCCAAACAAATAAAAGAGACCCCCTCTCCATCCTGATATAAAAAATGAAAAAAATATGTATATAATTAAAAACATAGCAAAATATCTAACCCAAAGAGAAAATCCAGTTCCTTTTCCTTGCAGAAAAAGAAGTTAACTCAAACATGGAATATAATTCATATGAAATCACTTAAACAAAATAAAATACCATAAGAATAATGGCAACCTTTCTTAAATGTTAAAAAAAAGTCAAGAAAATATGATAGAACTAATCCTATGTATTTTGTTGAATTAAGATGAGCAATAAACAAAACTAAGAGTCACCGGTTTTGTGTGTGCTTATTGAACGGGAACTTGTAGAAAAAGTTTTGGAGCAGTTTGGCTGAATTTAATATAATTTTGCTCGAGTTGAGCCTTGAAAAATGGCTAAATTCAAATCACATCTATGACCTATTATAATTAATGGAGATAAATGGAACAAAAGTCTTCTTTTTCAGAAAAAAAACTCTTTCCAACGATACATAACATTAGGGGGTGTTGAGACTTTTCCCCCCTAATTTGGTGAAGTATGAAATTTATGCTTTTAAAATTAATTGTAAAAAACTAATTAGAAATTTTAAAAAATGGCTCAGAGGTGCAAATCTATGGGCTCGAACTAATTCTGTACCAAGTTTCAAATCTGTAGGTGCTATGGGGCCGCTTGGAAGCAGGCCAGCCACAAACATCCTTTCACAATATCTTTGAGCTTACTTTTTTTTTAATATATAGAGCTACAACTTTAAAATATACTTTCTTTTTCTAACTATTTATTAGTTTGTTGGTTTATACCATGCATTGCTGTATATAAACAGGAGAGGGATCTGAAACAGAACTGAGGGCTCATAGATTGTTCAAATCTTAATGAAAATTGCCACAAAATGATCCTTAAGTTCTTTGCTAGTACTTTTTTGTTTAATTAATTTAATTTTATGAAATAGGTTATAGTTTCACAAACCTGCTCCACCTTTATAAAGTAAGACAAGTAGCTGCACATCTCTTTCCAACAGTTAAATTTTTCTAGCTGGATGGTATAATATAACTCAAGAGATTCTTTGTTATTGTTTGCACTGGGAATGCTCTATTATATTTTAACTCTCTCTCCCTAATCTAAACTTTCTCCTTAGAATGGATTTCATCTCATGTAGGAATTACTGCAAATGAAAATCACAAAGTACCATTCAAATCAATAAAACGAATAACTGAAAATATTACAAAGAAACATTACAACACCAAATTACATTAAAAAATTAAAAATAAGAAATGGAGGGAGGCTATTTTCAAAATTCCATATTTTCCCAGATCTATTGCAGCTGCAGCATTCTACTTCGAGGCTGGACATGATTTCCTTTCAAAACCCCTGCATCAAATTAGCATTTATAATAGTCCCAACTGCACCTTATGTAATGAAAAGTAGAGAAGGACAAACAAAATCTGCTTAAATGCTCTTTGTTAAATGAAGAAAACTTATATGAGCCATACAGGGAGATGATGATGATGACATTTAGAGACTGAATTCATTTGCATCTATACATTTTTTTTAATCATTGTATTTTTATTGTTTTAGTGTTGAAATTGCTGGGGTTGTCCAATATTTATTTGGCTCATATGCATTGCGTCGCCCAAGAGCTCCTCAAAGGAATCTTTGCGAAGTGTGGAGCTGTTCTATGCAGCCATAATTGATGTAATGTTGCAATATGTTCATAGAGTAATCTTCTAATATGTAACTATGTAATGTGATGTGTTTACTAATAAATATGTGTCATCTAACCAACTATAGTGATCCTGTAACAATTTTACTGCTATATATTTTTTTTAGTTTTTTATCATAGTTTATTTTTTTAATCTTGTTTTAGAGTTCCAATCCCATACATCTGCGATAGATGAAGGCCTATGATGTAAAATCAAGTGCTTTTGCAGTAAAAGAAAAAAAAAGCTTTCACCACATAGATATATCATTTTATAGAGAGAGAAAAAATCAGTGGTACAAAACTTTGAGTTTTGAAAAAAATCCTCAAAAACCTAAGAAACTATAGCACAAGTTGGTGTTATAAAGTAGCAGATGCTTCATCCCAAGAGCAGTAAGTAGGACAACTCCCTGTCGTTGAAGCCCTGAAATAAACTTCTACGCTTAAGAGGAGAAAGTAATACTGTGCAATAAAGTTACACTTCTACTGAGCTTCCATCAACTACATGAAACTACTGCTTATACACACAAGTACACACAATAAAAAAAATTATAAAAACCATATCATTAAGTTTTCTCAAAAAAATTAAACAAAAACGAATCACTATTAATTTAAGATTACCTGTATTCCACATTCATCTGCAGCTAAAAAAGAATGAACAAGTTCTTGAACTAATGCATAAGCAAAGTTTTCATCATCTATACTGCTGTAGAATTTGTCTGAAGTTTCATTTGAGTTAGCACTTTTTATATTTAACCTAAAAAAATGTGAAAAGTATTCCATTTAATAATTTTTTAATCAATACATCCAAAAACAATTTAAGTAACTACACTAACAGCAAAAAAAAAAACTGTCTTAATTTAAAAGTTCAGTGGGACACAGTAATAAGGTCACTTAACGGGGACTAGGACATTTGGCAGTATAATCAAGTGATGTTATAGGAAAGGTTAGCACAAGAACAAGTTAAATAGCCAAATTACTTAAATGCCAGGCAACTTACAGATAATTCTACCTGAAAAGGTTTTAAAATGAAGTGTATTGATTAAAAAAAACCACAACATTTCCAATACAGTAAACTCCCAACTATCCACGAGCAGCTTATTGGTGAGTCAATCTATAATCAATATAAAGCATTAAATCACCGTCCCTAAGCAACGCCTCCTAAATACTAAATGCCTGTAACTTTCTGGCTTTTAGCACAGAGCAAAATTTCATCCTTGGTTCAGGATACACTGCCATCTACCAGAGTTCTTCGAGAAAGAGAAATTAATGATTGGTTCATTTCTAAATTTAAATTTAAAAATCAACCAATCAAAAAATTTGTTTCGAATATTGTTTGGATCCATCACCAATAGCTGCAAAATGCAATTTGTTCACGATACACTGCCATCTACCAAAGTTCTTCAAAAAATTAACGATTGGTTCATTTCTGAATTTAATTTAAAAATTAACCAATCAAAAAATAACAACAACATTATCGGATTGCCGCAAGGTGGCGTTTAAAGCTGAACCCATCTCGACGGTAGCGAAGCAAATGTTATAGGCATTTAGTATTTAGGAGGCGTTGCCCTAAGCCAGTGGTTAATCCTATTCCAGGCTGACGAGTGCCAATAAGCATGAAACTACAGTCCTTCGATGGAATAAGTAAGTTGGGCGGTATATTGTACAATCAATATGCTACCCGTTTGCAATATGAAACAAAAACCAATGTCTGATTTTTTAACGGAAAATTGTAAGTTAAAAGATTAGATTTTTTGTTTCATTTTTTGCACTTTCTTCAGTACTTTCATTTCACTTCACACTCCAGGGTCCCCCGTACCTACCACAGCTTTGTGCTTTAACCGAGATAGGGCCCTGAAGAGCGCTCTGTTCTTAATTTTGAACCAGAACCTAGGGTCGAGCAAACCCTAGGCCCAGCACCCCCAGAGGTATCGTTCCACTTGGAGGACTTCGTGACAACATTTTTAACGCCTCCCAGCCACCATTAATCAAGACGGTGGATCTTTGATCGGCTGGGATCGAACCCGGGTCCCTCCGGACACGAGTCCGATGCCTTACCGATCGGGCCACCATGGCCCACTTTCTTCAGTACTCGTACATTTGTTCTTCCTCAATGTTAAGTTCTATTGTCCAAAGATATAAACATTTTTCACTATACTGTACATATTTTCACAGTTTGTACAAACTTTTATGAAACAATACAGTGAAGCTCTTAAGCAAGAACAATTTCTATTTTATTTACCCTTCGTTGTTAGCCTTTTTGCAGGTTATCCATGATTTTTATCATCTGCGGTACCCGTGCACAAAATTCAGTGGATAATCTGGAGTTAACAGTATTGACTGAAGAACTATTAAAATAATCCATACATTAGTTTCAGTGTTTGAGAGGATAATATAGCTTTCCCTTTATTTAAAAAATCACACTAGATAAAATATAAACCAAGAATCTCAATTCTCTGCTGGCAGCATAATTACCTCATTATTTAATACGCAAAATGCATAAAGATACTGCATGTGCAATAACTATGTTACCTTCCAAGATCAATTGCTCCAAGTTCGCCGAGACATTCACCTAAGGACAGTCTAATTCGAGAATCTGATTCACGGCACCCAGCTATCAGCTAAAAAAGAATTTTCAAAAGGAACATTAAAACAGATAACAGAATATTTTAAATAGCAATATAGCTATAGTCCTGTCTCAAGCAAACATCACTTCATCCATTACATTCAATATGAAGGTGATTGATTCTACAAAATAGGGAAAATTTTAGTTCTATTTTGAGATTTTTATTTTGCTTTATTCCTTAAAGACTATTTTTTCTTTTTTTTTTAATAATTTTTACTTCATCACTATGATTTCAATAGTTAACTACAACAAATGTTAAATTTTCACAACATAAAACTAAAATATTTCAGTGAAATTTATGTTTTGCAGCTAGGCTGTTCATATTCTAAAAAAAAAATTAGACAAACTAACTTGTGACTCCATTATACAGGGCGTTCCCGTTTTACTTGTAAGACCTTTATTTTCGCATACTCCAGGTCTCCTAACTTATGGTTAGGAAAAAAATATCCATTAAAAAATAATTCTAACACAAAAAAAAATTGAAAGATTTGTGATTAAAACTCAAAGAGGTATTCGAGTTCAAAGTTTTGAGGGCGTGTGCAATAAAAGAGATCGGAACCTATGTCTAGATTCATATCTCAGGGAATATTGATCTTAATGTCACACACTTTTGTGTTCAAATTGTTTTTTTACGCTCTTGACTTCACTAAATATAAGTTCGAAGACCTAGGGTCTCTTTAGAAAGTTATATTTTGTAGTTTTTCACTACTTTTTTTTAATCTTCAACCTTTTAATGTCGTAACTCTGCACTTCATTTTGAGCATTTTTGCAATTGGAGGTATGCAACTAGGACAAACGGTTGTGAAAACAAAGGTCTTGCAAGTTTTACTGGAACACCTTGTATACATTGCTAAACAAAATATAAATTCAAAAATTTTAGATTTTTTTTTAACCATAACTTAACTCATTTTATGTTTAATTAATTTAAACAATGATGAATTCTAAGAAAAAGTAAAAAATTCAGTATAATTCATCAATTTATGAAAAAATATTAACATAATTTATATTAAAGCATGTATTTGGTTATCTGTAAATCTATATTTCCATTTTAGTTTACTCATCAATTAAGACTTTATAGAAAAAAACAAGAAAATAATGAGAAAGTAGAAATTCAGAAAAAAAAAAACCGTTTCAAAACAAATCATCTTATGGCACATCTCTATAACCGCAATAAAAACACATACCAAAGTTTAGAAAAAAAAAATAACAACACAACTTTTTAACACAAATAAACTTAAGAGCTACTGGAAAAAAAATAACAAAGGTCTATTAATTTTAATTATATTAACAAGCATCTGACTTACACTAGCAACAAGATGGGATAATAGATTATCAACATTTTCACGGCCCAAAAGATGTTCATTGATGGCCATCTAAAAAAAGGTATTACATACATGTACACAACAGATACATAAATGAAAATAGAGATAAAAAAGAAATATATAATGCAAAATTATGTAAAAAATTACTAGAATTATGAACTCAATCACTTAACTATGATCATACATTTATTTTTAAAAAAATATTTGTGATTTCTAATTATATGTAAGTAATAAGGGAAAAAAATGCCTTAAAACTTTAAACTTCTATAAAACAATTGATAAACATTTCAATTTTACTTGAAAAAATATCAAAATGATTTCATCTCTATGTATAAAAAAGGGATTCATCTAAGAAACACAGAAGACACCATAGCATCTAAAGTCTTGAAATTTTATACAAAATTTGGACCCTGGGAACTTGCACGTCGAAGCTTTCTTTTTTCTTAAATTAAAAATTTGATTTTCTGTAACAAAATTTTATGAGTTAAAATTTCACGTAAATTGCTTCCTGTTCCTTTTTTCCTGTGAGGCAGTGTATTGGCTGTCTGCTACCGTGATTTTTTTAGACGATCACTGCAAACCATCAGACAGTTATTCTTACAGTTAGAAGTGCTCTCCTAAGTCAAAGAACGATGCGATGAGCATTGCTGAACTCCACAGCCAAACTTGTCGCACTTTGACAATCCTCAATTGTTCCAGCAATTCAACCTTTGGTAAAATCGTCCACATATCTTCTAAGAGATGAATGACGAGACATTGTCAGGGGTGATTGTGAGTTCATGAAAAAATACCTGAAAGTTTTGAAAAGAAGTGTGTGGGGGGGGAGGGGGCTTTTTTCAAAAAACTAAGGCTCCTATTATTTAAGCACACCTAATTTTATAATTATACATATTTAATAATAAATTGTCTTTCATAAACAAACAAGACACATTTCATACATTCGAATAGTTTCTAGTCAAAAACAATAGAATGGCATCTTAACATTTTTGCTCGATGAATATAATTAGTAATTATCGGAAAATCACCGAAAATTTGAAAAAAAAAAAAAAAAATACTGAAGGTGGGAAGACAAAAGCATAATTAAAAATATTTTATTTCCGGTATTTTCGACCATGAAAATACCAGAATCGATCATGAAAATACCGGAAATCCAGTAAAATACCGGAACACAATCACCCCTGCATTGTTTAAAATAAGATAGTAAGTGCAGTTGCTCCCTAAAAGATGCTGAGCTCACACCGATAATGTTATTTACCCTCTCTGACATCCCCCCCCCCATGTCTATCTGCATGCGTTTGCATGTATTAATGTACTTGACCCTAGTCCAATCCTGATTGAACTTTCATCCCGCTCTAACTTTTCTTTCTGCTAGAATGCTGATTTTTCAACTTCCTCCTCAATTTTCGCAAACTAGTGCATGTACACAAGTATTTTAGAGGCATATTTCAACAGTAAATTCGTTATCTTCCAAAATTGAGAGATATCTTCGTATTTAAAGAATATTTTTTAATTTATATTGTATTTTCAGCTGTACAATTCTAGTTTTCTTTCATGAATAGTTTGCATATGTTACCTGGTTAGCCTCTAAAACTTGCTTCAATTTCTGCAGAGCATGCAAACGCACCTCCAAATTCTCATGACTAATGCCTTTTAATGAATGACAGAGTAAGGTGTAGAAATCAGTTATGCTATAAAATAAATATAAATGAGTAATGAATTAAATATTACGGTGATTTTTCAGCCATTAATTTTATAGCTTTCATAAAAATCTTAAAGCAAACAGTAAAATATCTTTTGAATACAAGAAATGCCTTTGTGCAATTGATGTGAAGTTTTAACTCAGCAGTGGCCAACCCGCGGCACGCGTGCCACAATGTGGCACGGCAGAGTAGTAAGAGTGGCACGCGAAGACTTTTTGAAAAAATTCCAAAATTGAGGGGAAAATATCGATTCCAAAAATATTGATAGAAACTAAAATCTTTAAACTGATAAATGTGACATCATGACGATTAAGTGTCAGGAGGCTGGCTCACAAATTGTCTGAACTACAATATTTCAAAGTACATAGCGTTAGATTCGGACATCCAACGAAAGCTGTGACCTTACAGACAATGCTTTGTAAAGCATATTCGTGCCTGTCACGAATGAAAATTTCGATGATGCAGAATGGATTCTTGATTTGCAATAGTTTCAGCTACGGGTGATGAAATTTGAAAAAAAGTTCTCTGCAACTAAAATTAAGAAACCAGATTGGACAAAATTCGGTATGGTTGTACAACTGAAGACCCTTAAATTGTTTTTGTTACATTACTCAAAACTAATTTGGGAAAAAAACTTCAAAAGTATCATCGAATTATCTATCACAAACTCCTTGGCAAGGAATGAATCTTTTTCTCTGTTTGTGACCTTGTAGAGTTCACTGTATTAACAAACTGCGAATTCGAGCTCTGAATGTTTTGTGAACTTTCCCAGGAGAAAGAGGAGAGTGTGGCAAGTTACTCCTTCATTGAAATGTGTAATAGCTGTCTAAAAGAAAAATAGTCATAAGATTTTAGAATTTTAGGAAGTGTAATTTTTAAAATGTCTGGGAGGAAAACAATGAGGACTTGCTACTTATGAATGAAAAATAGCAATCGAATTTAGCTATGTTATCTCTTATTATCCGGCGTTTAAGTAATTTAAATTTAAGATTGTACTAAAAAAAGTTTCCTAAACAAGTATAGGCCATCTACATTCTTTTATGATGAAACTTCAGTTTCTTTCTCTTTACTTTCGAGAAAAAAGAATAAAACTTTAAAAATTAATACTGAAAGTAACAACACAAAATTAGTAATTTTACGATGATATATGGAGAAAATTTTACACCTATTTTAAGTATTCATTCAGTGTTAAGTTTGATGATTTTCAGGATGATAAAAAAAATTTCTGATCTTTTCACATTCTTTGTCTATTTCTCTGCAAGACACTACTTGTTACCCTTCGGAAATCCAAATCGGAATTGCTGACCTTTTGCATTGGTCGTCAAGAATAAGAGTTTCAACAGAAAGTCATCCACGTTATATAGAAATTTGGAAATTTGTACCAACAAAATTTTTTTCACATTTACACACTTTAGCAGTCTGGTGCTGTTGCAGATTTTGTTCAAAATACGCTTCTAAACAAATATTTTTTGTTATGAATGCAGAAAAATCTAAATAACGTTGAATATTAATTGATAGGACACTTAAACTTCTTAGGATTCTCAAGAACTAATCCTAAAATTAAAGAATTGGTAAAAAAAAATACAGACTCATAAACCACATTAAGTACAGACTGCTTATTTTTTAGAATAGAATGTTTGATTTTATTTGTTTCTATTTTAAGCATAAGCCAACTGACAGAGTCTATAAAAGTGTTTATTAAAGATAACTCCAAAGTTCGGACTTGTTTTATCTTCACTATCATTTAGATTTCAATTGCTCAGATTTACGAGAAAACATGTGTTATTTAGAGAAGAATTATACATAGTCAACAAATAACCTGTTTTTAACTTTTCAAAAAATTTCAGTTTTTTGGAAAAATACAATGTGGCACGCTGAGCTTTTTCTCTCCAAACAGTGGCACTCTCCCTAAAAAGGTTGGCCACCCCTGTTTTAACTGCATATTTGTGCTTCTTTAACATTAGATTAAAACTTCACAAAATATCTTTTGTTCATTATTAAAATCATAACTATAAATTCAAACTCCATTTTTAACCCACAAAAGTCAAAATTCCCCTTTTATTAATTTACAAACATATTATAATTATAATAATATATATATATATATTATCTACTTATATTAAAAACTGAGTATCTTTCTAACTATCTTTCTTTCTATGTCACGCTTCTTTCTCCTGAACGCCAATGACCTGAAAGTCGAACCAGGTACCGATCGATAGGTAATTTTTCAAGCTTCATTAGTTTCAATTTATATAATTATACGATTTTAATTAGCGAAGATATCAATTAATAAGTAGTCAAATTTAAAGCGATTAAGCCTAATAAATGATTAAATATGAAATCCATTGTTGCCAAACCGTCGTTGCTATGAAACAGTAATAAGAATGATAATGAGAATTTTGAATGAAGGCTTAACTAAATCAAACACGAAACTCATAAGCGGGCCACTTACGTAGAATTTTTATCGCTAGCTACTTGTAATATTTTGAAACATTCATTTGTTGAAAAGCCATCTACTTATATTAAAAACTGAGTGTCTATGCCTGCTTTTTTTCTTTGAGCGAGCTGAACTTACTGAAACTCTACTCACCATCTTGAAGGCGCGTAGCATCTCAATAATTCGAATGATTTTTTATATAGGAAAAAAGTAAAGGCGTGAAGCGCCTGTTAACGAGCCACCTTGGCGGGGAGTAGTTTCTTGAAAATTTCCTCACTACTTTAAAGGCACGAAGTGCCCGTGCAACGCCGGGCCACGTGCGTGGTATGTCTTGAAATCGAATGAACATTAAATTCTATCAAATAATATCACTTCAGAACAAGGGCGGATACAAGGGAGGGGCGATCGCCCCTCCCTTGAGGGACTCTTCCACAGCGGTTCTTTGATTTTGAAGTTCAAAAAAGGCAGTTTTAGTTGATTTTTGATGATATTAAGAGAAGGGGTGAGGATTCGGAGCTCTAATATCTGGAAATTTTTCGAAATGGAAGACCAAAACATTTGTAACCAACATGTATTAACAAGGGTGCACGGAGAAAAAAATGGGCAAGTAAGAAAAAAAATCAATCGCCCCTCCCTTGGAACATTTCTGGATCCGCCCTTGCTTCAGAATGAGTTAAAAGTTAGAGAAGGGGGACGTTATGCATCAACATGCCGCAGGAAGCTAATCTAGCTGCCCTGGCAGCTAGTTATATATTATTATTTGTAATGTGTTTGTGTAATGTGTGTGTAGTGTTTGTATAATTATATAATATTATATAATTATACAAACGTATTATAATAAACGTATTACAATTACGTATTATAAAAACATATTTTGTACCAATATCACCATTAGTATCAATATTGTCTTGCAAGTAAGTAGACATTTATACACAAAAAGTGGAAGTTAAAAAAAAGCCTCTGAATTTCATATGACAAGATGTGTTAAAATTCTGAAGTTAATGATTAATATAATCATTTTCTTAATGGCTTTTAATTGAGAAAAAGAACATTCAAACTTATTGCAGATTAAAATACTGAGTGCTTTAGTAGAACAAAGTGTGGCATCTTAATGGGTTGCGGGATCTCTCAGATCCTTTGATAAGCATAGGATAATCTTGGATGAAAAAGTGCTCAATTTAAATTGCATGCTCATTTTGAATTGCTTAATTAAATTTTTTGCTGTTTAATTACTTAATGCAATTTTTAAAAGTGTACTTTCATCTCTTTGTTTTTCCACTCTCTGTTTTAACTTGACTATTCTTGGTCCCATTTGAGTTAATTGGTTAATTGTCCAATGTAATTTAATGCTGATTAATTGTTTAATGCTTTTTGAAAGTGCAATTTCATCTTTTTTTTTATTCACTCTATGATTAAACCATAATTTTGTATTGGTTAATTAGAAGGCTACGGTAATTATTAAATTTGGATGAAAAGGGTGCTTACTTTGAGGGATTTTCTATGTAATCTTTAAGAACTGCATTAATTTCTTGAAGCTCAGGTATATCAGGAACAAAGTATAAATCATGGAAAAAATCACACAAGTATGGCCTATTTAACAATAAAGCTGATTAATATACACACATTTGAAAAACCCCACATTTAAATGGAAAATGATAACAGATATGAATTAAAAGATAAAAATAAAACAACAATTGCAAACTTTGCATAAAATTTTCTATGCACTATTTCTAATTTATTAAATAATAACGATAATAATGCATAACAAACAAGAAAAGGGAGGTAAATGCACGTTGTTCCAAAAATATAATTGTCCTCATGAACAAGATGCTAAATTATTGATTGCTATAGTTGTATCATAAGCTGCGTCTCAGCTGATATAAAATTCAGACTCAGACCACTAAAACTTTACAGCCATCCCGTGTCATCTCTTGAAAGGAGATTAAACTATTATCTCCCCAAGCGAAGCAAAAAAATGAAAATGTTCAGCAATGAAAAGTTCAAGTTACTATACTAGGATGCAACACTCCTTAACAATGGAGAAATAAGAAAAGACCAAGCGAAAGAAAAAGTTCCCAGCGTGGTGTACAAAGTTTTAGTGAAATTAAACACTTCACTTTAGAAATCAGATTTGTTAGTTGAATCCATGCATATGTAGCCTTTATGTGTCATAATTCTGTAAATTGTTAAACATTTTCAATTTTATGGGTGGTGCAGCAGGGAGTAGCTCATCCATTTGAATCGAACTCGCCAGCCAACCAGTCAGATGGCGATCAACTCTAATTTGCCAAGTAAGTAGATAATAAATGTGACGTTTCCTCTGTTAACTCGCTTTTTTTTCTGGACATCATCACATCATTGTCAAGAAACCTTGCAAACAGGTATAAATAAACTAGAAAAACAAATTTAAATAACTAAAAATAAACATGATAAAAGGAAAACTCTTAAGTTATTGTAGAAAATAATAAAAAATATAAAAGTAGAAAAATCCTTGATTTTAAAATAAGAAATAAAAGAAATTTTAGGAATAAAAACAAATTCATAGTTTTAGATAGCTGCTGGCAAAAGTGGCCACTGCATAACACATTCATCGACTTGATTTCAAGTTACATTAAACATCCCAGCTGTTAAAAAAATATAAATGATATTCAAGTACATGAAAAAAACAGTTTAGTTTTTGCTGATTTCCTTTGTTAATTTAGATGAAAAAAGCTTAAAAAATATACTTTTTTTCAGACAACATGATAAACACTATTACCTGTTTTCAATTATAAGAAAATGAAATATCTCTGATGCAGCTTTTGGTTCACACTCAAGAAGAGGAAGAAGGGCAACAATTATTTGATTCAGGAGTGGACCCAAGTAGGTGATATCAATGCTGTAAATAATTGCAAGAATTAGATACTTAATACTAGGAAAGCTGAATATCACAGGGGTTACTTTCCTTACTTTACCTGTGAACAAATGTGTTCCAAGCTTTACAACAAATCAGAGGGAAATTTCCATCCTTAAACCTTAGAGCAATTCTCAGAGTAGCCATCAACTTAAAACGAACAGCAGTAATTGCACGTCTACCCATAAGCTTCATTATGGAAACTAAGCTTTCTAGTGCCTATAATTAAAGATTTAAATAAAAAAAAAAGTATCATTTGCAAATACTGCGACTTAAGAAATTAAGACAAACAAAAAATATTTTCTAAATAATAAAATTTAAAAGCATTCAAGTTGATTATATTACATTCTAAAGTAAGAAAACTAAGAAATTTAAGTTTTAAAAGTGAAAATGATATTGCATTAAATATAGAATTCATGAGTCCTCAAAACTTGAACAACAAATGAATATCAACACTCAGCTAATGGTTTCAGTAATTTTCAACAAATTGGCTTTCCCTTCACCTTAATACTTTAATTTGTATGATAGTTTGAAACATTTTATCAATACATCCAGAAATGAAAAAAAGATATATTGAAATTTCAACCATATATATATTTAAAAAAAAAACTGCCCAAATTCTCTTATTTTCAACATTTGTTCAATAGTAATAAATCAACTATGACTGGTTTTAAATTAATTATCTCTTTCTTTTTCAAAACCAGCATATTTTTCAGAAATTCCAAAATACTTTTTAAAACAAACAAGTTAGGAACATTTCTTCCTTACTCTTTCATTCAATCACATAGCATTCTTATAAGATTAATAAGAGAAAAAACTTCTATACCTTTCCGTTTTACTACATTATGTGTAAAAAGAAGTTATTAACCATGTCATGTGTAATATTTTATTACACACTCCATTGGTTAAAATTTGGATTTTGTTCCTTTTACTTTGGTTTTCTTCCCCGCTCTGCGTTTAAATTCCCGTTCTTGTTACCATGCACTTTCTGTGGGGACATTTTGGCCATTGGCATCTTGCGGTTTGGAAGAAATGCTTGTTTGATCATTTATCGCTTTTGGTGACTTTTTCCCCCTCTTCTCCTCTACTCTGTCTTGGCAATACGCCGTTTTGAGAAACCTGCTTTGGCTCGGCTCTTGGCGAATTCCTTAGTTTCTTATAACCCTGATGTTAAGCGGGATTTTTTAGTGGGGCTCGCTCTCTCTCCTCTCTCTCTGCGGCGTGTATTGATATATATTTAAAATGTAGTTGTGGATATTTTGGGCGGTATGCCTTTTTGTAGCATATCTGCCCTTTAGGTAAATTCTGTACCTCAGAACCAGACTAACGTAAGTCCATTTTCGTCATTTTTCAGTAGAGGGGAAAAACGATGTATTCGACAATCGTTTTTCCCCTCTACCGAAAAATGACGAAAATGGACTTACGTTAGTCTGGTTCTGAGGTACAGAATTATTGGAACGTACCATGAGTTTACTCTTTCCCTTTCCATTTCTTTTTATATAATTTTGTTTCCCTTGTTTCTTTTAAACCTAAATTTCCCTTGGCAGACTTTTAATGTTTGATTTAGGCGTGTGATGTTTTATTACTTGTGCCAGTCTCTGGTCTAAATTATTAAGCTCGGTTTTACTTGATTTTTCTGAAATTAACTCTGATGAATAATTTGTATAATGCCTTGTGATGAATAAATAAGTTTCTTTAGCATAAATTTCTGTTTAATTTTCCCATGTGCTCTATCTTGTTAGGGTTAATCTTCCTTTGTTACAGTTAGGGTTATCGACACCTTGCCTATTTAGTTTAGGGTTCGAACTCTGGGGAGTTCAAACGTAACTATTGTGTTTCATTATTTTTTACTTTATAACTAACCACTGTACGACATTTGGTGCTCGTGCCTTTCCTTTACTATTTGGGCTGTGTCGATTTTTTTTCTTTTTGTCTGCCATGTGTTTTCTTAATCTTTTTGCTATTCATTTTTTTCTTTGGGTGCTCACGGTACCGTGTCCTGTTACAATTATAAAAAAAAATAAATAAATAAAAAAAATAAAAAATAAATAAAAATAATAAATAAGACTGAAGAAATTTATTAAATTTCCTGAGTGTTGATGGTTGATCATCTCCTGCTGTTGTTCATCATCTGCATTTGATCCTGTTTCTTCTGCTGGGATGACTTAATAATATTCTGCCATGGATTCTTGCGTCACTGGTGTGTGTCTGCCTTCCTGATGTGTGCTGCTGTTTCAAAATTTCTTCTGTTGTGCCATCGAACATCGATTCTTAAATGACCGGACTGTGTCTGCTTTTTCCTGCCTGATTGTTGCTGCTTCCTGAAAAACTCTTCATCCAATTGTGTTGTGCTTCAAGGCCATGGTTCGCTGGTTTTCGCCCAAAGTTATATCCTCAATAGTTCTGCCTCCCTTGATGCTTGACGTGTTTCCTGATTGTGAGCATCATGTTACTGCTTCAGCATCATCGATCCTGTGTCTCCCGTCACATTCCTGTTCTTCGCTGTTTTCGCCTGTGAATCAACTACAATATTCATCCGTCCGCGGTGATACGTTTCACCCTGCCTTCACCGTCGACTTTGCATCATTCCGTCAGTGTGTCAGTACGTTTAACATAATATTCAACACCACATGTGTCATCGGACATCATTTGTCATCGGGATCACAAATTCCTGCCTTTTCAACCGATTTTTCTTCTGAACTACAACAATTTTTTTAAAAATCTGTTTACCTGAATTTTTGTAACGACCGAAGCATTTTGTAGTTTTGCTGAATAGTTGATATTTACATAGTTGGTAATTAGTTTTGATTGGTTGCAGCATTTTCTCCACCTTTTCTCTTGTTTTAAATAATGTGTTATGAGACTTAATTCGTTTCTTTACTCTGACATCAAACCTCCTGTTGAAAATTTTGTTAATGGTTTAATTGAACTACAACTATTCAAAAAAAGAAAAGAAAAATATCTACATTGAAGTCATTGATTTAATTTTGTTTTTGTCCCCTCTTATCATTGCCTGAAATTTTATTATTCAAATTGTATGATTTATGTGTGTTTTTAGTCAGTGTGTGCTTTCTCACAATAAGCAGCATTTGACGGGCTCCCTTCACAAGATGTTGGGAATTAATTTATCCAGTATAAACAAAAATACTGAAGGAGGTGTACTGCACTTAAATTTTTTTAAATATTTTTAGTTCACTGAAACTGAAGATAAAAATAATTTTAATTATTTTAAATTTATATGTTAATTGTTCTGTGCTTTGATTATTGTTGGGTGACAAAAATTTTTTAATTTGACAACTGCTGTTGGTTTTGTTTTCAAAAAAAAAAAAAAAAGTATCCATTCTATTGACATTATATGAGTTCCTAAAACTTTTGCACAGGTCATTTTCAATTTTGACTTGCATTAATTTTGGTTGTAGCTGTAGTATGCCATTTGGTACTATAGTTCATTTTTGCACTTAGTAATGTTTTCCTTTGAGTAATAAATAAAATATGATTGTTTTTTCATGTTGGTACAAATTCTAAAAATGTGAACACATTTTGAAATATCATTTTGGGTGACGTTGCACATATCAGGGATATTTAACTCAATTGGTGTGTTTTTAGTATCTTTATGAAACTTAATTATTCTATGCTTTTTATAACAAGTTAAACAGACTACTTGAATACACATACTTGAATTTTCACATGTTATCATTGATGTTCTGTGTTTTCAACATTAAATATTCTTTCCATACAAAAAAAAAAAAAAAAATCGTAAAGGTCAAGTTATTCATGCTGTTTAATGATTCCATACTATGTACCTTTCATTTTTAAATTACTCATGATATTTGTTAGGGTTTAATTATGGATATCTTGCTCGAGTGGACACGTACTTGATGCCTGTGTTTACATCTCAAAAGAGTTTAGTTCAATCGTCAGTTAGTTTTGGTAAATGAATTTCTCTGTTTATTTTTTAATGAAATCAATTTTGAAGAAAAACAATTATTCAATATGATATCGGGTTTTGTGCGGCTGTTGCATGAAGCCATATACCTTTAGGGTTCAATATTGAAGATTTGATTAATCATGTTGTCTAATTAACTTTTGGGTATTATTTTGTTTGTCGGTCAGTGTGTTTGGTATGACTTAATCAGTTCATGCAGGCATGAACTTTAGTACTAGACAGTTTGAGTCATGTTGGACATTCCTTGCATGTCAACAAAAATTTTACCATTCACTTGAAAATTTTGTTTTTATTGGATCATTGCATATGTATGTTATAATCTGTCTGCCTTGTTTTCTATCTTTCATGTTTGCCTTGCTCTCTTTTTCTCCTTTTTTTTTTTTTTTCATTTTTTCTTTGACCTTTGGCATTTTCAAAAAAAAAAAAAAAATCTAATCAAAGGGGAGTAATGTCATGTGTAATATTTTATTACACACTCCATTGGTTAAAATTTGGATTTTGTTCCTTTTACTTTGGTTTTCTTCCCCGCTCTGCGTTAAATTCCCGTTATTGTTACCATGCACTTTCTGTGGGGGACATTTTGGCCATTGGCATCTTGCGGTTTGGAAGAAATGCTGGTTCGATCATTTATCGCTTTTGGCGACTTTTTCCCCTCTTATCCTCTACTCTGTCTTGGCGATGCGCCGTTTTGAGAAACCTGCTTTGGCTCGGCTCTTGGCGAATTCCTTAGTTTCTTATAGCCCTGATGTTAAGCGGGATTTTTTTATCGGGGCTCGCTCTCCCCCCTCTCTCTCGGCGGCTTGCACTGATCTATATTTACCATGTAGTTTTGGATATTTTGGGCGGTATGCCTTTTTATGGCATATCTGCCTTTTATGTAAATTACTGGAACGTACCGTGTGTTTACTCTTTCCCTTTCTATTTCTTTTTATATAATTTTGTTTCCCTTGTTTTTTTAAACCTAAATTTCCCTTGGCAGACTTTTAATGTTTGATTTAGGCGTGTGATGTTTTATTACTTGTGCCTATCTCTGGTCTAAATTATTAAGCTCGGTTTTACTTGATTTTTCTGAAATTAACTCAGATAAATAATTTGCATAATGCCTTGTGATGAATAAATAAGTTTCTTCAGTTTAAAATTTCTGTTTATTTTCCCATGTGCTCTATCTCGTTAGGGTTAATCTTCCTTTTGTTATGGTTAGGGTTATCGACACCTTGCCTATTTAGTTTAGGGTTTCGAACTCTGGGGAGTTCAAACGTAACTATTGCGTTTCATTGTTTTTTACATTATAACTAACCACTATACGACAAACCATTAATAACTTTTTTTCAAAATAAATTAATATTAAACCTACCAATTTTTTATCTTCCAAAGCACTTTTTAGCATTTGAGTATCAAAAAACACCAAGAATCCCAGCAGTTTGGGCTGTAGATAATCTGCCTGAAAACAACCAAACACGAATGTTCAACATAATATACTTAAAATTTCATTCAAATTTTTTTCAGATAATGAGAAATAATGTATAACAGCTGAGCCAGTAGGAATAAAAACTTTAACTAGACAAATATCACATACACATTTTATAAATATTCAATTACATTTTGTGCATTCTCATGAAGAGGGGAAAAATAAAGTAAAATGAATAACGTGAGTAATGTAAGTTATTATTTAACTTATACGTAAATTTATCACATGGAAACTTTGTTTATCAAATGGCATCCATACTTTAACCCCTTCCTTCTCGCGCCCGTGAAAATGACGGGGTGAAGTTTCGTCCTCTATTTCTCGCGCTCGTGATATTTCCGAGCTGAAGTGTTCAAAAATAATGCGCGAAAAATAATAAAACAATCAATCTATTTCTTATGCCCGGAATCATGTTTTATTTCTCAATATGTACACCAGATAGCTGCCCTAGTCTATTTGCAACGTTTTTAGAGAAAAATATTATTAGAGTTATATTTTAGAGTTTTATTTTAGAGTTTTATATAATTTTCTTGAATAAAAAATAGGCACTTTTATGACCATTTTCTTCAAAATTATGCGAGCGTTAAGGGGTTAATAGTAGAGGCAGTGGAGTGTCATAGGTTTCTGCCAGCTGGGGCAAATGCCGAATTACTCCTCCTTGGAAAGTTTTTAAAACTGAGGTTCTGAAAATGTCCATTGATGCTATGTTTAACGATGTTAGGTTGGTTATCTTTGACGATATCAGGAGAAGGGTAAGATATTTGCCTTTAAAATCTCATTTTAAGACTAGCTTTAGCAATTTTGGACAAGCCAAAAGATGGGAAAGGTACCCTACTGGAAATTGTTTGAAACTGAAGCCTCAAAAACGCCATCTTAGTTATGTTCCACAAAGTTAGTGGAAAACTAGTGAATAAGTAGCTCTTCTGCCGAAATTTGTCAAAATTACAGTTTTAAGTTATCTATTGCTGCATTGGAAAAGGGCTCAGAGGTTGTAATTTCTTTCCAGAAGCTTTAACAAATTGAAAGCCTAAAATACAATTGTATGCTCTTTTTGATCTCATCAGTGTTGTTTAAAGGCAGTGGTTCTCAACCTGGGGGGCGGTCGCCCCCAAAGGGGTGGTAAATTCTTAAGGGGTGATGGATATTCAGAAGAGAAAACAGCAGTAATAAAAGGGTAGTGAAAAACAAAATTAAACAATTCAAAATTTCAAAAACAACAATCCAATTATAAATATATTAAAACTAGCAATACTTTAAGTTGTAGGATTAAAGGTTTTGATCTACCATAAAAGGTAGCTATCCAAATCAAAGACTAGCTCTCTTTTTAAGCTTATTAAAAAAGCAAGAAATTTTTACCACAAAAGGAAGCTACTCACCATATCTTCCGAGTGTGTTATAACAGCATCAGCACTTTTAAAATTGCCACTCTTGACAGCCAAAATCGACAAACCACTAAAGACCTGTTCGTAGTGTGTACTAAGATGCAACAAAAGCTCATTGTGAATAAGCTGATAATTACATCTTAATAGGCTTCCAAGGTCCAAATTTGTTTCTCTCTTAAATATAAAAATAAATAAATAAATAAAATAAAATATTGAGAAATAAAAATGTATGCTTCATTTACAAGAGTTTTTTTTTTGGGGGGGGGGGGATGAATGCAGACTAAATTTCTAAAAATTTATTAAAACGCAAAAATAAGACATCATTTCAAAGTTTTTCTTCATCGCCACCAGTAAAAAAACAAATAAAGAAGTCACATTTTTGCTATTATTCAGAAAAATTTTGAAAAACAGGTTTTTAAATTCCTTTTTTTTGGGTAAGAATTTGCTGGGAGTATCGCAAGGTCCAGCTAGTTTTATTTCTCATGCAACATTTCAACAGATCAAGAAGTAGTCCAAAATAAAAAGCACATGAAATCAACAAGTAACAAATATAAATTGAATACTGAACTTGTTATTTTAGTAATATTCTAGTTATAGTGAAATATAAGTAGGTAAACACAGAAATAATTACAATTTTAAATTCTTTGAAAAGAATGGCACGAAAAAGATAACCAATAACTATACAAGGATTCACAGAATTTTAAATACAGTATTCACTGATCTCAAAAATTATCTTTCATTTCTCTTTGAAATTTGCATTTTATAAATAAGTAAACTTACATTTTTGTTTTGTTCAAAGATTAGACTTAAACTGTTTTTGTGATCCCTTCATATAACCTGCATTTTACAAAAAAATGCAAAAAAACATTTCAATGAAATAAGTAAAATTGATAACAAGAATATATATGCATACTTGGATGAAAATGAGTGCTTTCTCCAGTTCACCTTTGCTGCAGTGACGAACAAAATGCGAAAAAATAAAAGGAAAGTTGTTAATCAGCAGGTCACTTCTGTTAGTATGTAAAACAGTTGACAAAGCGGAGAGAAGAACATCTGAATGATCAGCTTCTTTTGAAATCAAATATGGCAAAATATATCGTTGATTTTGCTGAAATTAAAATTAAAAAAAAGAAGTTAAGTATATACTTCAATACAAATTGTACTTATTCGTCAAAAATATTTAGAACTTTTTATGAGAGCATTTATTATTACTTCTCTGCTGCTACAACGCCCCTGTAACACTAAATACCTACTACATTTGCCTCAAAAAGGGATCCAACTGTTCAGGACAAAGAGCTACCTTGCGTTCTGCAGCTACTGGCGATGGATCCAAACAATATTCAAATTACATTTTTTATTAGTTAATTTTTGAATTTAAATTTAGAAATCTACCAATTACTAATTTTTCTAACAGTTTCTTTGTTTCAAGGAACTTCGATAAATGGCAGCGTGTGCTGAATAAAGGAGAATTTTTGTTCTGTGTCGAAAACCAGAAAGCAATAGGCATTTAGTATTAAGAAAGCTTTGGTTGCTGTTGGGGAGGAAAAGCTTTTTTATTGTAGCCAAAAACAAACATGAGTAACAGTAATAATGGAGTTAGTTATATTACTCAAGTTAACAAATTAATTTAAAAGTTGAACTTAAGTAAAAATGCATTTGTGAATTTTGGGAACTCTTCTAATGGTATATGTTTTCAAGGTTTTCCTTGATTCAAGTCAGCAGTTTAAAAGTTTTTTTTTTTTTTTTTTTTTTTGTACCACATGCTCTTTTTCACTTCATTCTGTAAAGTTTTTA
>JAXGGA010006722.1:0-67722 GCA_038373865.1 Uloborus plumipes
TAAAATTAAGCAGTTTTGCAGTTTATTACTTTAAAATTGTTATAAAATTAGCTGTATTATACTGTAATAGCGACTTTCATTTTTTACACTGTACATAATACCCATATTTTACGTTTTCCCGTATTTGAAAAATTTTTCACACCGTCCATAGAGAAAAGTAAAATCGAGGTTTCACTGTATAGCATATCTTATGTATGACTCTATTTCGATAGCTAATATAAGTTAATTAAATAGAAACAACTTTTTCATTAACTCTAAGCTTGCTAGAAACCCAATAATGAGTTAAACCGAAATATTTGAACTGAAATACAATATTTTACTTAACTATAATACTGAATAATTATAATAAAAGGGTAATTCAGGCAGTGAAGATGTTTAATTGCGTATGGAATCCACGTAATTCAAGAAGTCCCAACTACAATTTCTCCCGTAATTAAGTCTACATAACGGCGCTGTAGCCAATTTGAACATAATTTTACTTATTGGCTGAAAGTTACATTTAATGAAGCTCTACTGAAGCTTGTTCAGATTTAATGCTGCATTCACTGAAGCTGAATTTCTATTTTAAAAGTAATTAACCGTTAAAGAATGCATATTGCATTTCAGAAATTGAACTCTTAAGAGTTGTAATTAAAAAATCATTGAATATAGTCGTTGCTGAAAAATATTTAAAGGAAATGGCTTCTTTTGTAAAATGAAAGGGCAAAAATTGTCAAATTTGAAAAATGTAACCCGCGATATCCTTGAAATAAATGAACATGTTTTGTGAACTTACGCGATATGAGAAAAATGCGTTTCTTCAAACCTAAAAAATGTCAAACCGTACCCCTTGTGAAAAGTTGAAGCGTTTAGAATGCAAATGGAGTCCTTTCTAGAACACTGTCCATATGTGTATACATTTATGTAGATGCATGTAACAAAATTTTCACAGAAAAAGAAAAAGTTCAAACAAATTTTGTTTGAATAATTTCTTGTTTATATAAAACGGCAATTACTAAAAAGCAAAAAGGCTTTTAATTGATTTTGCAGATATTTGTTTGAAGGATAAATAATATAGATGGTATTTATATTTAGGTATTTGGCATCTTTTCAGTTTTGCAAGGATATGTAACTATTAAACTTAATTTTAATTCGAAAAAATAAAATTAATGTTTCCGTTTTTCTCAATGTCCTAGAAAAAACCTTTTTTCCCACCACTTCAAAACGTCCAAAAATTTTGCATCTCTACTCAGTAGTATTAGTTAACAGCTGTAACTATTTATCCTTATCCTTATTAAACTAAGTAATATTACTCAATATAAATTCTTATGCTTATTTAATATTTAGCAATGTTCTTAATCTCAAAGTATAACTTTTCTGATTTTGCTACCTCCTGTTCGAAATCCGATAAACAGAATGAAATAGCATTATCAAATGAATCAAACAAATTATTTTAAAAAAATATAGTTAAAGAAACTGCAGTCCCTTATTAAGTTATTACTGCTCGATGAAACTGTACTTCAAGTAGGGACTGAAATTATAAAACAATAATTTTGAACCAACTGATGAAAAACTCTTATATTTCTTTTAATTTAACTATTCATAGTTCATGAAAGTATGTTATTATAATTTGGGAAGATGAAAAATCTTTTTATTGTAATTTCCTGGCAGATAATAACTAAAATTGCTTTCAATCAAATCCCTCATGTATAATTTAAGATAAAAAAGTTCTCTCAGACCCTAGAAGAATTGGTACTAATTAAATATTTTGATATTCTGTACAGCGGAGTGTTATTTGTACCCTCAAAGTGATTTTATAGTTAACTAACATCATCTATAGAGTTTTATTAACTTTTTCAATATTTGCAAAAACCGGGGAATACGAAATGATGTGCATAACAAAATATTAATAATTTGGTAAGAATATTGTTGAGATAATTTCAAGTAAACTTTTATGCTATATCGTAATGTATACGCATTTATTTTTATAATAGGTTCATAAATTAGTAAATTTGCTAAAAAAGTTGACAAACGTTTGTTGACAATAGGGGACAGAAATAACATTTCGCCCAGATATTTCAATTTAAAAAGAAATAAAATCAGAATGAGTCTGATGAATATTTTTACTACTCCTTGTGAGTATTTTAAGCAAAGCATATCGTTAAAATATGAAAAGAAATGTTTTACTGCGCAAGAAAGCAGAAATTAACGAATTGAGAGAACTACATATTTCAGTTTTTCCAAACGAAGAAAATATACATTCTGATTAAAACGATTTTTCAGAAAATGCCTCAAAAATATTTTTTTAACGAATTGCTTCACCAACCTTTTATTCATGACTTTTTTTTTCTATAAATTCAGCTACAACCAAGACGGACATTTTCCTTTCTTAATCAACACAATTTCAAGCATTCCACTCATTTATGTGTCATGAAAGGTGACTTTCATTTCAATTTTGCATTTAAATACAAATAATGCTTTAACCGCTTACCTGATTATCCCGAGTTATGGGATTGTTTATGATGCAGGTAATTACTATTCCGAGAAAACTCGAGTGAAGCTGAATGATTTTGCATCTATAAAAATTAACTCAACTTTTGACCTGCATGTTTTGTTTTGTTTTTATATATTTAAAAATCAAATTTAAAAAAATTGATAATTTTTTGCAATTTTTATCAAAAAAATTGTAAGGAAAGCGGTTAAAATGCGTGAAAGGAAAATAATTTTTATTTCGACATTACGCGATTCCCGACGATCCAAATTCGTTTTGCCGCATAGTGTGTTAACGTACAATAAAATTTTATATACATGCACTTTTCTGTAATAGTATACGTAAATGTCTGCGGCATAGTGTTCTTGAACACGTAACGAGGGAGGAATTGGGTTATTATCTAGATTATTCCATTGTTCGTTACATTTCAATGTGCCCTGCATTTCACGGATGATGGTTTTAGAAGAATAAGAAGCACCAAAAGTGGGGAGGGGCGCAGAAGTAAATATTGACCGTGAATAATTCATCTTTTCCAAAAGCATTTTAATTGCGTTTCTGTCAACCGTATGCGGCAGCAAATCTTTGAAACGTCTATTGAAGTTTGATTTTTTCAATATCTGCAATCTTTTGGAAATGGATGCATAAGTACCGGATACGATTTTTTGCTTAATGCATGAATTTGGTCGTAAAATATAACAAATATTGGTCTTTATCATATCTGTACCTCAGAACCAGACTCACGTAAGGCCATTTTCGTTACTTTTCAGATGAGCGAGAAAAGGTTTGTCGGATGCATGAAAAGGATGGGACTCGCGCTCTTTTAACGCTACTAAATAATTGCGAAGGAATTTATTTTACAGAATAATATTCTCCTTATTCGATGCGGAATAAGATTCTACATACAATGCAATTATAAAACGAAAATCGCCATTGTTGAACTTACGCTAATCTGGCTCTGAGATACAGACATGTATCTTGCTACAATGGCATCGCTAGCACTTATTTAACCCTGAGAATTGAGCAATTAGAACTTGTGGAGTTCTTGTATACAGGGACTGAAAGGGACAAGAAGGACAAAATCCTTCAGAGTTCATGTGGCTCATAAATATTCTTATTTCTTATCTGTATGGCTTAAAAATATTGAAAAGCCTTTTTATTTATTTATTTATTTTTAACTCATGATTTGTGCTTATACACGGGTTTCTTTCATCATTTTGTTTTGGTAATGATAACATGTCAGTCACTTTAAGCTGCTAAACGATTTTCCTTCATTGTCTGGAAGAGTGAAAATGATTAAGATCTTCCTCGTTTCTCTTCAGCAATTAACACTCATTATTTTGCTTACCGTTCAGTTTTTCTTTACATTTTCTTATTTGTGTAGGAACCTGTTCCAAAATTTTTGTGAACCTAGCTCATATTTCAAGCTGTTAAAAAGTTCTTTAAACATTACTTACTGGATAGCTACTTATTGACGTAAAAAAACTTTCAGCCCCCGGGTAGCAGATTTTTTTTTTTTTTTTGTAGCACTCTGCGACTCAAATCAAAAAAAAATCAAAAGCAAAAAAAAAAGTCTGCAAAATAAAACAACATTAGATTAAGCGTAAACTCCAAATTAACTCCAAGAAATGCTCAAAAATAAGATGCTAAATACAAGTAATGGAAATAAATGTTTTGAAGAGTTATATATGTAAAATGAAGAGCTATGCTTCTAGTTTTTTTCCAAAAATATTAAAATTACTAACCGAAAGAAGTTAGATAATGTTTGCCTTCATTGCGTATCTCTTTTTCCATTTAATATCTGTAAAAAAAAAAGAGGAATACAATTTCAGAAACAAGAAACTCTTGTAGTCGTTGGTCACTTCCTTTTTTCTCTGCCAGTAACTTCTATGGAAGTAATTACTTAAAAAAAAAAAGAAATAATTCGTTTAAACTTCAAACACAAAGGGAAAAACGTTACTTTACGAAAGTTAAATTTAAAGAACATAGATCTATTCTTACGAGCACAAACGTGTGATTCGACGAAATATAAGAAAGATCAAAAGAAGTAGTTTCAGAAAATACATTTACTTTCTTGTTTATCTTAACGAATCTATTTCTATCTTTTAATATGCGTATAATTCCGCACTACTCTGTCGCAATTCGGCTCCTCTTATATAGGCACTAAACAGTAAATGACACCTTGTCGGCAGTCTTCAAGGCTCCAATCTAAACTCGAAAAAAAAAAAAAAAGAAAGATTTCAGAGTTGTTTTATTTTATTAACTCCATTAAATGGCGTCTTCTTTTGAGCTGCGAATATTGTCTGCCTAATTTACATAATTTATTGCTTTTGGAAAAGCTCTAAAATATATATCTCGAGCGCCCTATGAGTGAATATCGCATTAAATTGGCAAGCTTTAAAAGTGAGCATAATACAAAATTTGTTTGGTGTTGTTAGTACTAAACCTTTGGGCGCTCCTGAAAGTTTGGGAAAAAATCTGACATACAGAAAGATTTACTGTAAAAATGATCAAAAATATGTGCGAGTATATTCAGTAATGACTGGAAAAAATTATGGATGTAGTTGAAAAAATTTCAAAAACACAAGAAAAACAGTTTATTTATCCTTCTCATTTCTGTAAAAAATTTAGATTTCAATGAAACAGTTTGACTTTTTTTTCAAATATTTTATAAATTAAAAAAACTTTAAGTTAAAACATAAGTTATTAATTACGAGAATTCAAATATGCATTGAAAATACACAAAATTTGTAAATCTGTTTCTAATCCAGTTAAATAGAAAATGCAATTTTTTATTAAAAATTTCAATTAGTACTTCCCTTGGTTTTTTAATTGAAAGCAGTGAAGAAATTCCGACAAACTATTATAATATAATGCTACCTTAAATCTTCTTATTTTATGTTTTATTTTATGTTCATTGCTTTTTAATTTGACTTCAATTCTTTGTATTACATTCTTAGGAGTGCATAAAATTTTTTGGAAATGAAATTTGAGTGTTCAAATTTCATTTGCAAAAGTTCATTTTTCAATTTAAAACCTTAATCAGCTTTTATTATTCTATTTTTTTAAACTTATTTCTTTTTGATAATAAACTGTTAAAGAGGAAGGATTTTGGATGAGGGCCCAGTCGAATTGAAAAGCAGTACAGACAACTTGTACAGATTTTTTTTTAATGAAACTAGAATATCGGCGTTCTATTTTTAAGTTCTTAATTGTCTTATTTCTATTTAAGTCCCCGGTGGTCTTTTTTTTTTTTTTTTTAATCTTGCAACTGACAGTTAGATCTATATTAATCTTAATTCACAAGAAATTAATGAATGCATTAGCAAGAAATGAAACTTTCTGTGTATGCTGAGTGCGAAAGAAACATAAATCTATGCATTCAAAATGTCTTCATTTTCATGCAACTATTTTAACTTTATTTATTTACGTGAAGGAGAAAAAAAGTCTACTCCATGAATGAATCTTGAATCTTTATGTGAGTAATGATGAAGGATAAATTGAATTAGTTCCTTATTTAATCACTCTTCGTCCTGAATACCCACAAAAACGAAAAGCTGTAACCCTTTAACTTGAAGTGTGTATTTACAATCTTCTCCCCTTAATGAATCTCTGCAATCCGAATATCCAAATTTGAAGAAGTTGGGCGTTATTGCAAAAAGAAGAAACGCGCTCATCTTTTGTTCTTCCTTTCACGAAGGTTGCTTTGGGGTGCGTGAAAAAATAGCTAATCAATCAGATTAGAAGAAACAAGTGCTCTGCAAATATGAGACAAAGTGTCGAAAGCAGGGCTCATAATTAATTTGTAACTTAGTGAGTGTTCTGAAAAAAGTTAATGAGAATGGATGGAATTGCAGTTTTTGTTTTGTTTACTAATATAATTAAAAATATTACGGGAAGTTTTAAGGATTGTTTTAATGTCAGTATTTTCACTGCCGTAATTAAATCGATAGTTTTGAAAAATTTTAATAATATTGATATTTACCATCATTAATAAAAATTATGGGGAGAACTTTTTATCAGCTACACTGTAGAAAATGAACGTTGTTTTAACAGTGTAATACAGATAATTTTATAGTAATAAACTAAAAATTGCTAATTTTGCATTACTAAACTGTAAAATTTCTAATTTTACACCGTGCATTTTACAGTTTTAAACTGGAACCTCTGCTACCACTATTATACTGTTGTTTTTACTGTCTAATACAGCTAAATTTTACGGCAATAAACTGTAAAATCGCTAACTTTACAGTAAGAAATTGTAAATTGTTAATTTTACAGTTTATTGCTGTGCATTTTACAGTTTTAAATTGGGACCTCGGCTGTCAGTATTATACTGTAACAACAACAGTTATTTTTTTGCAGTGTAGTTTAAAATTCATGCTTCTGTTTCGGAATTGCAAGAAACCCTTTTACCTATACATAAAGATGTAAGCTTTTGCATGCAAGTCTGAGAAAAAAGAATCTAATGTATGCTTTTTAATTCGCAATTTAGTGCTTTATAACGTTTTCCACACAAAAATAATCAGAATTCGAAATTAATGTCATAGTTTTGAAAAGTAGAGAAGGTTTTCTCATTTTCAGCCTAACAAGTTAAAAAGCTTTAAGCATTTAAAGGCCTTAACATATGCAGTAAAATATGAAAATTTTGTAAAAAAAACTATTAAATGGCGACGTAAATAACATATATGTCAAGTTTTGTGAAAATTGGCTCCGTAGATTTTGCATAAACTGATGGTTCATACCTGTCTATGTGGGCGATAAGAGGTGCAAAGCTACAACTTTTTTTTCCACAATTTGATTAATTTATTATTTAACTCAGAAACATTTGAATAATTAGTGACATTCACAATATTAAATCCTCGATTGAATAGTAATCGTGAACAAAAGTAGCAACATCACAGTATAAATGCAAATGTGTTTGCGGTGTTTTCATTTGCGCTTTTTAAAAAAGCAGTTTTTTTTTTTAATCTTTTATAATTTATTTATCGTTTACTAACTATAAGATTCTGATGCCCCAAAAATATAAAAAAATGCAATTTATGCATTATTTGTTTTCGATAGTTTATGAAATAAATTTTGAACATAAGTAACTTATAATCCTTAAGGAGGTATAAGTGTAATTACTATTTATTAATATGCATTGATAATGTATATGTTGATCATTTTCATCAAGTTTATGATAGACTTATTATAACATATGCATTTTTTATAAAGTTATGTTTTAACTGTAGTTTTATTTCGTTCCATTAAACAAAATAAAAAAAAATGCCAAAGAAAACAAAAACTTAAGAACAAACTTCAGTTTATCGTAAGATTATTCTTCCTAAAACTGGTGCCGTAAAAGAACGAAAAGATTAGGTCTGTGTTCGGAGCCAATGTAATAACTATAAAACTTTGCACCCCCCTTAAGGTATCATTGTCCGTGCCTTCCCATTACACTACCCAGCTGGTATTTAGATGGCCTGAAATATTACCGAGAAACAAAGGCTGGAGTGATTGCCATAAATTCCATTTAGCTCGTAAGGTTACTGCTCTTTTAAAGGAGAAGACCATAATATGTTTTTTGATTCTTTGATTTTTCCGCTTAGTTGTAGGTGGTTTATATTTCAAATAATGCTCGTATGTCGCTTCATTGAAATTACTAAAACATTAGTTTTTTCGAACCATGGGATCATAAACCTGTATTGGGAGATGACTTTAACGTTTCGCCCCGTTTAGACTGCGTGATTAAGAAATAATTACCGCGGGCAGCTTCCAAAATCAAAAGCGATTTTTGGGGGAATTTATATTAAACTAAAACAAAAAAACGGTGTATGGAAAAGCGGAAAAATGTTTTATAGTTTCATGTTGACTTGTTTGTGAATCTTCATATTTCATTAAAGAAAAAAAAAAAGAAAAAAAAAGTGGTTCGTTTCAAAAGACAGTACAAGGGCACTATTATAGCACTGGGTTCCGCTATGTATCTCTAACAGCCCCCCCCCCCCCCTCACGCAATGGATAGGTACGGACAATTATACCTTAAGGGGGGGGATGCGAAGTTCATGAGTCAAAACGAAGATTTGAAAAAATAAATACAAAAAGAATTCACCTCAGTTGGTTAGTGCATATTAATTAAGCGTTTAAAACTCCATAAATATGAAATGCAATAGTAAATAACACCAAAAGACACTCATTCAACGGTGTCTTAAAGCTAAACCGGGCAAATTTTCGCCACTTTTATTTTTATTTGTAAGTCAAATAAGAAACTAAAATATATGAAGTCCTATATGTGATGCATTCTTCTTGCGATGTCATGAATTAAGATTTCTACTGTTTATGATTTTAAAATATAATATAATGTAAAAATGTGTAATAGAGCAAGTTATCTGGTTTGACTCAAATAGACATACCATGAATGCGACTATTTACCTGCATGTGAAAGAACTGTACGCGCAACCCTATATGATACAAGAAAATGAGACACTAGAAGCACCTTGCACATCTTTTTTTTTTTTTTTTTCGTGTTAAATTTAAAATACAATGCTTCCCTTAATTGGCATTACAAAAAGGACTTAAAACATAATAATCTACTTCAAATATTCTCTTAATATGAAATTTTTCTAAGAATGGGATGAGGTTATAAAAATGAGAGGCGGGGGAGACGTGAGTCATTTAAGCGATCACTAGTTCATTCCAACCTTTCTCAAACTGTGAGTCACGACCCTTTTTTTACAACACTCGACGATTTATTTAATTACAGAAAATTACGGCTTGTGTCTGGTTATAAAATATAGTAAATAATTATTTGACTGAATGTTGGTAATACTATGTTTTGAATTTTAATAAAAACCAAAAAGAAAAGAAATCCAATTGAACCTCAACTGATGAAAATATTCAAAGTAACAAGTTTCTCGTATGTCTTTTCTTCGGTCATCTTTATCCAACGTAGAAGTTCTTTTAATAGCATTTTATCACTAAATAATGAATCGTCCTCTTTATATAATCTGTATTTATCTCTTATAATCTCCACAAAATATTACGATTTAACCCCCACGCAGATTCTGCATTTGGATGATCACGGCTTATGTATGATTTTTAAAATTTTCCTGCATTCTTAAATCGTCGTCATTAAAAAGAGATCATGAAGATCGTGGTAACTCACCGAAGCGGATAATCAGGAATTTTCTGTATAGTATATGGCTTGAGAATACTTGTAGCATAAGTAAAAAGTTTTACAAATTGAGTTAAGCCTGGATTTGATTCTTCTTTAGCTTCTTTATTATACGTATTAGTTGCGAAAAAAAGAAAGAAAAAACTGAATTATATTGGTCACTAGGAGCACACGAAAAATTAACGACGACTGTTTTATATTTTATCGCTCGACCGTCCTCGAATTTGCGCATGCGTCAGGTATCTTCTGATTTCATTAAAATAGAGGTGATAGTGATAAAAGAAACGACGGGAGTGTGAGAGTTTTGTTCTGTTTTTCGTTGGATTCGTTTCTTAGACGTGTAGGCTTATGTTGATGTATTTTTTAAATTTATTCCCCTTTCTTATCGAATCAAGGAAAATAAATAATATCGACTGAACACAAATGCAGCCATAGTGTGCTTTCTTAATCAAGCTGTCACCCCCTTTTTGAAATAGAATCGTTCAATGGTGCTAAGCGTGAGTTTCGAGGTCGAACAGTAACTGAAATTGCTTTTCAAGTAAGAGTGACAGAGACACCAATCAATTTCGATACCGTTGATTAGACTAGTAGGCAGAATTTGCTGAGTGTGCATTAGTGATACATAAAAGTCCTTTCATGTTTTTGACTTTCAATAAACTTGTCGTAAATGTTAGAATGGTCATGGTTTACATCATTTAAATTTGCTTTCAAACAAGTTACACTTAAATTCTCGTAAAAGATGACATAATAAAAAAAGCACCTTTGCCTAAATACAAATCTTTTTTTTTTTTTAATTGAAATTTACGCAGTCTTGATTTTTTTGCAGATGTTTTTACATAACCTCCAAGCACTCGAAATTCTGTTAAGATCACTTATGCCACTTAACCGCGACATGTTTTAAGATGGAGAAAGAAAGGGGTGTGATAAACAGAATACAAAAATAATGAGGAGTCTCTTCAATAACCTATACTATTTTCAATGTCACTCTTTTTCTTTCTTTTTTTTTTTTTAACTCCAAAAGGAAATGCTTTGATTTATCGCATCAGATCTATAAACATTCAATTAGTTTACATTTCACGATTTCCAGAAACATTTCCGACGTAGTTTCATCATCTTTTTTTCTGAATCAGAGGATTAATTTTCCAATCATGAGCTTTCATCTGTAATAAACATTGAATTAGTAACTTATTAAAGCATTCAGTGTAGTTTGCGTGTAAGCATAGTTATCTTCGATTTCTTAATCAATGCTTACATCGGCAAGGAAGGACCTAGCAAAATCTCTCCATTGATAAACTTCTAAGCCTGCATTTCATAATAGGCGCAGAAATAAGGATCTTGAACATTGCTATCTCTTTTTTGCCACTTTCACTTGACAAGTAGGGGAATTCGGGGCAAATTGAAATGGCAAAATATTTTCCACCTTTGCAGTGCACTGTTAAAAATGAAAGCTGTTTTTACAGTGTAATACAGCTAATTTTATAGTAATTTACAGTAATAAACTGGAAAAATTGCTAATTTTATAGTAGTAAACTGTAAAATTGCTAGTTTACGCTACTAAACAGTAAACTTGCTAGTTTTACTGTTCAATATTTTGCATTTTACAGTTTTAAACTGGAACCTCTGCTGCCAGTATTACACTGTTGTTTTTACTGTAATACAGCTAATTTTATAGTAATAAACTGTAAAATTGCTAATTTTAGAGTAATAAACTCTAAATTTGCTAGTTTTACAGTAAGAAACTGTAAAATAACTAGTTTTACAGTTTATTACTGCGCTTTTAGTTTTAAATTGAAACCTCGCTCTCAGTATTACACTGTAAAAACAACAATAACAATGTTCAAGAATAAACAACTCTATAAAGATTAACGCAAGTAATAATAGAAGTCATTTTTAAAATTTTATACACATATTGTAATATTTTGTGGTTTATCAAAGTTATTTTTGCTATTTTTAAATGATACTTTTTTATACTAACATTTTAAGTATTGATTAAGATCTACGGGGGTCCAAAAGAGTACTTTTTATTTAATATTAGGCATAATTTCAAATGTTTAATACTATTTGTAAAGCGTACGCGGTGCAAACTAAATGGGGTAAGTGAGATACCGTAAAGTCGGGTTACTTGGACCCACAAGGAGGTTACTTGAGCCCACAGTAAAATGATAAAATCTGGGTTTGGTACTAGCATTAGAGACTGCAGAGTGCTTATACCTAGAGGAGAAACGAGGAACTACGTGCAAGTCTTCAACTAATAAGTACCAAACCTAGATTTTATCATTTTACTGTAATGGGCTCAAGTAACCCCTTAGGGTCCAAGTAACCCGACTTTGCGGTAGATCAATCCTTTTACTCATTCATTCATTAAACTACGCATCTATTCATTCATTAATTCTTTATTTTATTACTCATTCACTATTTTATTCACTCGTTCATTTTTCTCTTATATTAACCTCATATATACGATGTGAAGATTTTATTGCTCCCATGCTTCTTTTGCTAGACATTGAGCCCAGGTTTTGATCATATATTAATAATAGCTGAAAGTGGAAAAAATCTAATCCGTAGAATGTACTAGAATCTACATCTCTGTTGCATTTTTAATCGCATTCAGTAACATTTACTTTTATGGCAACGTTTTTGTGTCACAGTGAATCCATTTGTTGTAGCAATTCGACTGAATGTTATCTCTTTCAAAAAATAACTAGTCTGGCAATAGATACTTTCAACAAAATGATGTTAATTAAGCATAACTACGCATCTTGTAACTTAAGATATAACTTTTAAGGAAGTACTATCATCGATCGCATATGAGACTGTTATTCCGGAAGGAAATGACCTTGACAGAAAATCATAATAGAACTGGATGTCTTCGGTCCATGATCAACTTCGTGATTGCCATCTCATGCAATGTTTTTAGTGCTATTTTTGGTGGCATAATACCTTTTTGTTGATAAAGTATTCCGAAATTGTAGCATTTTTCATTTACACACACTAAAAATGAATGTTTTTTTTCCAGTATGATACAGCTTTTTTTATACTAATAAACTGTAAGAATTGCTAATTTTGCAGCAATAAGCTATGAAATTTCTAATTTTAGTTCATTTCTGTACATTTTGCAGTTTTAAACTGGAACCTCCGTCATCAGTATTTACTGTGGTTTTTGCAGTATAATACAGCTAAATTTTACGGCACTAAACTGTTACTGTGCTTTTACAGTTTTATACTGGAACCTCTGCTGCCAGTATTATACTGCAAAAACAACAGTTTATTTTTTGCAGTGAGCCAATTTTTAAGGATGTGTCCAAAACTGGATTTCAGAAGGTCTTAGAAGAAAAGAATGTGAACTATTTTGAAAATGTCATTAATATTTAGAGGATTAGTTCACGTAATTGAGTTTTATCAATTTGCCTTCTTCATGCATTCTGTGAAAGAGTGCACTTTATTAAAACTTCATTTTCAGTTCATTTTCTTAATGAAAGGAGTCATTCTAGAGGGTAAATCATGAATTGTTAATTGATGGACTTCATTACCATTTCTGTTCCCAAATGAAAATTAAAAAAATATTGATGAAAGTTCGAGTACCGTAAAATGGGGTGTATAGGAACAGCGGGGTCAATCGGAACAAAACTTCCCGACCGTACAACGAAATTCTTCATAAATAAACTATTGGGTATTTTTCACCATGAATTTTTTTCTTAGTAAGGTAAGATCATAGGGAGTAGGAAAAAATTACTTTTGTCAATCTGGCAACGCTATTAGCTTCTAAGGAGGGTTGCACGTGGAACGCTAGAAAACATCACATTTCCATAGACTGCAAAACTTCATATGCAAGATCAAACCTTCTTATATTTAAAAACTAAGAGTGGTATGTTTCAATTATACATGTATCTGAACAACAGAATACCGCATTAGAATTGACATTTTTTATAAATTGTATCATAAAAATAAAGAATTCTGAAAAATGGCATCGAAAAAAAATTTGCGGGGGGAATCGGAACACTTAGTCCTGTTGTTCCAATTCAAACTTATTTGAAGGAAACTGTTTGAAAAATCAAGATTCTAACCCCAATTCTTCTAATCAAGACAAGGACAAGGTTTTATTACTGTTTATCCCTTCTCGTGAGCAACTAGATCTTAGAATGACAAACAGTTGCAGATTTCAAAAGATTTTTTCTCCAGGAGACTACTTTTTACTTAAAATACGAGGGGGAAAGTCACATAGACTTTATGTAGTAAAAATCCAGCACACAGACAGTGATGAATAAGCGTAAAAAGCTTTCAGGACAATCCCCAAAACCCAGAGATTTCAAGAAACTAAAGAAAAGACAGAGTTCATCCCAGGAGATGTTATGAAAAAACTTAAGCCAAGTCACAATTGCTAGTTTTAAGGACAAGTACATATTTGTGGACGACATGAGTGACTTCCATTCATGTTAAATCTTTGTATTTCAATTCAAAAGCATTTCTTAAAATTACTTTTCATTTTTCATAAGTTCGAAATTATTTTGAATTTTGACAAATTATACACGTTTACTGGTATTGAAATTTGGCATTTATTTGACAGTAATTATCTGTTCTTATTCTCCCCCATCAATATTACTCATGTTTGTGAGACTTATTACAGGTTAAATTGAAAAAAAAATAAAAATTTTAACAAGTGTTCCGATTGACCCCTATCAGCGGGGTGATTCGGAACACCCATAAATTCCTATATATTTTAATAATAATTTTTCAAAATGCTTTGTCTTCGCTTGGAATATCAAAAGTAAAGCAAGACCGAAGTTTTTACCCAAAAAATCAAATTAAAAAAAAATCTTTTAACTACTTTTTTTACAATCAAAGCTGAAAAGTGTTCCGATTCACCCCATTTTACGGTACACAAATTGTTTTTTAAATATAAAATTAGGCTTTTTTTGTAACAGATGCGAAAACAGTTGAGAATTTCACGTTTTTACTACAACTGAGTCCTGATAATCCAAACGGAAAGTTCGGTTTTGTTTTGTTTTTTTTCGGTTCGACTTTTAATTTTTTGAATTTAAATTTTCAAATCTATGCGATGTCAACAACGAGCGATAACATACCGAAGACGAGCTCTATGAAACGAATTAAAAGTTAGGGATAAAACTAAACATAAGTTGAAAATTCTTTTCAAAGTATGTCATCCAAACATTACGAACTCATCTGATGTAACTGACTTTCCTGTAATTATAATTTAAATTTTTGCAGCCACAAAAGTACTCTTTAAAAATGTTTTTATGCTTTTGCAGTGGCGACACTGCAAAAGCATTAAGCATTTTTTGTGTTATTTCCTGTACAATTTGAAATATGCATTTAAAAAATCTTTTACATTGATTAAATGATCAGTGCCATTCTTCTAAATGATGCAGCATTTCTTTTCTCAGTAGTCATACTTTTCAGGAATTATCAAATTCTAAGGAGTATGTATGTTTTTGAGTTGCACTGTAAGGAATGGAATTCGTGAATGCAAGCCTGTAATCGTAGACAAAGTCAAAAATCGACAAAGTTTTAGTTCGAGCATCTTTTTATACTTGAATTAAAAAGTAGTATTGATCGTCAATTTTTATGGTTTCGACAAAATCGGGCAGCGGCACTGCCAGAGCTTCAATGGCAGGTCTTCGTCCCTTCTTTTTTTTTCAACCGACTTAATTTGAGATTTTTTAATTTTTACGAAGCCTCCTGCTGTGTATCCATATTTTTGTTTATAGAAGTTTTTTTCCCTCTAATTCTTCCTTGCAGTTTTAGAATTGACATTAAATTAAAAATCAGTAGTCGTCATTAGTCATGAAGATGGACTTCATGAAATCGTGACCGAAATTAGTCGAAATGGATGGAGGGGGGGGGGGGGCATGCAACCCATTAAAGACACGATTTCTGCTTGCCACCACCTCTCCCCTCCATCGAGCAAACTAGTCTAACACGATTTATGAGTAGTGAAACTATATTTATATCACCAAATTTACTTAACATACGATGCATTTTTTATAAACACGAAACTTTTAAAATTTCAATGTGAGTAATCAGGTAATATTATCATCTCCTGCTGAATAAAAGACTTGGACTTCGAGGAAGAAAAACATCCTAACAGAGTGGTGAGTACCCTGACCTAGATAAAACAGTAAGATTTCAGACAAAAGAAGGGCCAGCATGGGAATTCTAGCCGTACAAAAGAAGTTTTAACGTCAGAATAGGATTATTTCGGTAAACGAAGTCAATAACTTCTAGTCCTGCTTGGGAAAGATTGCAGCCCTGATTTGAGAGAACTTGTGCTTAAACCCAAATACGAATTGTTTAAAATATAAATCACTATCTTCTTTAGCAATATTTTTTATAAAAATCATGAAATAAGATTTATGGAACAGATATATATATAATAATACATACACACACACACAAATATATAAATTCGATTTTTTTACGAAGTTCCGAAATATTCCTTCCTAGCATTTTTGCTAAACTCTGCTATCATTTTTATAAAACATAATATCCTAGTTACGAGGGAATTATGTGGTCCTAGATGCAACAGTTGAGTATTTTATACACAATGGTTTCTTCTGACGAGTTCGCATTGAAGAAAGAGTTTTTTAATACCTTATTTATAGTAAATTATGTGTCAAACAAAGCTATGTACTAAAATTAAAAGGGAACTGATTTAGCTCTGCATAAAAATAAAGGAGATGAGCAGTAACACTTTGCTTAAGAGCATATTGTATAATGTTTTTCACTTTTAACTTACCCCAATATTCTCCTACTGCGATTTTGAAATGGATTTTTAAAAAAACAATTGATTTGTTAATTCACCCGGCTTAATAACATATTTTAGAACTTAATATATTTGAATTAAAGTTTTGTGGCTCAAGGTATATAGGTCTTCCCTATGTGTAATCCGTTGACTCGTAAAATCGTACCAATTATGTCTATTTCTTAATCGCATAAAACTATTAAGCAATGAGAATTGAATAAATACCTTGGTGCTGAAAAATAAAACAGAATAATCAACGAATAACGCACAAAATTGCGAGAATTTTCAGATACGTGTTTTGGGGCTGCATCAAGGAACCCCTTTTTCCAATGCAATGAAATGTGAGATGATTTTTTTTTTTTTTTTCAAATACTAGTCACATATGACAAAATGCACTAATTTTAGTGTACCTTCTTAATAGAGAAATAAATTGATTTAACTTTATCTAAAGTAAATAAAACACAAGGTGCTATTCATACGTTATCTACTTAGTTGTTTTAAAATCGATCGGTAAAAATGTCTGGCTTATTTGGATTTTTTCTGGCTTCCTAAGTGTGTGCGAATCCTGCATCCTTTAGTAAAGCAATTTAGTTAAGCAAAAACACTATTAATAAGTAACACTTTGAATAAGGTAGTTGTTGAAATTTATGACGAAAAACATTTTAATAGTTAAATGCCAAAACTTTTGATTATATCTAATTTTAAGATACTTTAGATTGAATGTAAAGAAAAACAATGAAAAAAACCTTCCAACTAAACAAACATTTGTTTAAGTTTTTTCAAAAGTATTTAATACCAGAAGGATTTAACTGAAGATAAGTTGTATTAATCGTGATTTTAAAGAGTTATGTAGTTTAGAAGACATCGAAAGATCATCTATTTTTGATGTTGTTTCGGGGTATGTGCCTGCCCTTTATGTATTAGTCGTTAGCTAACTCTCCTATTCTTACTATATATCATTATTTAACCTTCATCATTCTTTTCTTTTCTTCATTTTGTCTCCAGAATAGCATATACAACATTTTGGAGCAATTCTATTTAAGGTCCAAGGTTTATTGAAAATTGGAACTTCACATACATGGACCATGAAAAATTAGGCAGAACCGAGTCTATCTAATCGCTCAATTATGACAAAAACCTGTAAGAACTCTTGTATGGTTTAAGATAATTGGGTAAATAATGAGATATCGGGAGATTTAAACCGTATTATTGAACATATAGTTAGCTAGGATTTCAATTCTAATGCATTTTTACTTGTTACTATTATGTGATTAGTGGTGAATTTATACTTTTTCTTCCATGTCTTTACGAAACTCTTTCCTCTCTTAGTCTCTCCCTCTTTAGTCTCTCTCTCTCTTTCTCTTTTTCTTTTATAGAAATGAAAATAAAAGAGGACTGACCAAATCGGGCATTAACAAAGTCCCTTTAAGCTCAGATTTCTTTTAATGAAAGTGATTGTCTAATTAATACGATGAATTAAATGCATTAAAACCTTTTGAGTTACTTTTGTTTAAACTTGCATTATTGCTTGATTAACATACATAAACTGATATAATTCTTTGATACTATTACTATACTTGTCATTTACTTTTTGGGAAATTTTCATTTATGAAACGATTTTAAAATTGAGGGATTTTTATTCTCTCTATCTCCTTCTTACTATTATTACTTTTGTCAATTGTCGAACTTTGAGCGATATTTTTCTTTGGGGTAGAGATTAATAAAACTCGCTAAACTCTATCCAGTTTTTTTTATTTATTTAATATTATCATTATTTTTAATTCGAAAACTCTGCAAAACGATTATTGTCAAATTCCAAGTCCATGTAATAAATTTTTGCTTCATAAATACATTTTTTTAAAAGTATTTTTAAAAGTTATCTCAGCAATTTGAGCTACATAGTTTGACAGAATATTAGACAAAACCATCAGTTTATATACTTTACACATACGTATCTATTACTTGATCTCCATTATAGCATGGATATGCGGACGTTCCATTATTGTTAGACGAAAAAAGAAATTGAAGAAATTGTACTTTATAAAATACAGCTTTTCTGAAATATCAAAATATAAGTTGCAAATCGTTCGAAGAGGAAATCTCACATTCGAAGAGCAAACTGAATTGTTTACTTTTTGCAACAAAGCTTTTCTATAACGTTTAATACTTAATCTATATTTTTATTATTTCTGACTGTACAAGCAAAAGCCTCGTTTTTAAACTTAAAATATTTCAGTTTTACTTATCTTTTACGTTGGTTATTTTTTTACTGATTTTAGCTCGCGATGTAACGCTTTTAAAAATTATGTTTTCCTAGATAAAATTGTTTTTTAAACTCCTGTTTTAATTAACTTAGGAGCTTTGAACTTCACCCCATACGGGTAAGAACTTCATCCGGGAAGATTTTTATGGGCTTTCAAAGAGGGGTACCCAACTCAAACAAGATATAGTAAAATCCTTCGGATTGAAAGAGCAATTCCATAACTCTAAAATTAAAATTCCAGCGGATTTTTTTTCTTTCAAAAACTTCCCAACGACCCTGTTTGTGTGACAAAGTACCTCCTTGTCAAATTTAGTGAAGATCCAAAATTATTATATATTTATTCTTTTATTTGGCTTCAATTTTGAGGAGAAAAAAAAAAACTTCCGACCTTCACTGCGAAAACAGCCATTTAGTCGGTTGGTAAAATAAAAAAAAAAAAAAACATGCATTTCCTCTTCGCCAATTTCCTGAAAACGTTTTCCTTTTTCTTCAGTTTCTCAAAAGCTCTTATTGAAAGACGAGAGGGGTATACTTTCCGTTTTTATAGCGATTTTCTCTTTAAGGCGCAATTAACTTTCGTTTCAGGACTACTATGGCTATATGACTGAAAGACCCTAATCATTTCCATCGCTCGTAATTTATTTGCGATTACGTTTCTCTATGCAAATCTGTAATCCGAAGCGAGGGCCATAATGATTGTCATTTTCTTTTCATGCGCCGTGCTCTGACCCCTCTGCATGAGCATAGCAATTTTTTCCCCAGCATCTTCAAGAAGTAAATAGACAAACTCCATTTAAGTTTGACCGAGAGAAGAACATCCAATCGTTTGTCGAGAGTTTGATAACCTCCCTTTTTGGTACCAACGGGATGATGCGTCTTATTCAAGTTGTCATACCGCTTCAGATCTCAATAGTTGAGAGTGTTTCCTTCCCCCTACGCTGTTGCTTGCCCCCAACGTGATTTTACTTTGATGTCGTTGCTTGTAATCAGGGAAAGCACCTAGATAACCTTGGAGGTTTTTTTTTTTTTGCTTTCGCATTGTGATTATTCGTGGTTTTCAGTTTTCATTTAAAGCTTTATGCCGCTGACGTTCTAAAGTATAATTACATTGCGCGGAAAAAGAAAAAAAAAGAACAACTTCAAAATGCTTCTGACACCATTCTTGCTGATGCTTATGTAAAACAACCTCCTGAATACATGACCACCATTTTCTTCCGTCCGCCGACTTTTTAGTAAAGGCGTTCTCCATTTTTTATTATTTTTTTTTTTCAGTTTTCGATGGTTTCATAACCATTATTTTTATTTTAAGGGGAAAATGGCATTATATTTACTATTAACACTCTTCTGAGCGCTTAAAGCGGTAAATGTTCAAAAGCATAAATATGTGTTACAAGTTGAGAGACTCATGGGGCATTCCTCTCTAAAATATTTTTAAAACTATCATAAACGAGACATTTTTTTCCAGACAATTCGTTTTACCCTTTTTTTTTACTTTTTTTTCGGTTTAAAAGACGGTGTTCAGACTCACTCTTGTAAACCCGATTTCCGAAAAAAAAAAAAAAAACCTTTGTAACATATTTTATAAAATCTCTTGAAAATACCACCTGTTGCATACTAGTCACATCGCAGATCTTCAGTAAAAAACTTTTCCGTTCTGTTTATATTTATTCATTCACAGATTCACATACATACATTCACAGATACATTTAAGATTAAAAATGAAATTAAGCAAGAATTTAATCTAGCATTAATTTATATTTCTGAGGATGCACAGCCCTCATTTTTGAACTTTTTGATATAGTGCTAAACAATACGGGCGATGTATCCCCAAAAATCTAAATATACATTAATTCTGCAATATAATCCTTTTAATCTTAATTATGTCAGCGAATATGACTTGAAAAACTGTAAATAATACGAAAAGTTCATTTATGGAAGATCTGCGGTGCGACTTCTATGCAACATGCGGTGTTTTGTTCGGACATGGGACTTATAAGAATGAATCCGATACTTTAGTTTTAAACCAAGAATTAACTGATTTTGTTTTTTAAACAAACTTCTAGGGTGAGAAAACAAAATCTTGTTTTTGATGATTTTTTTTTAAATATTTTAGGGGGAACACCCTGTGAATCTTCCAACTGACTTTATTTTTTTAATTTGTTCAATCGCCTGCTACAGTTGCATAATATTAAAAGTGAAACGTTCAAAAGATCGATAAATAAACATTGATGTACGCAAATATGAAAATAAAAAGAAATATGAAAAAAAAAAAAAAAAAATTTCTTCATCAAACTTCCCAGAATTATTTTTAGCAGTATATCTTATTTTTAATAATGGAGTTTTATCTGAACCCTTAGTTTAACAGGGATCGGAGTTCGCCATTATGCCTCCAAGAGCGCATTTCGCGCATTAAGCTTAAGTTTTGCACCTTCAAAAATATTTGATGGGAGTGAAAATATTAGTCTTTGTTCCTAAGTGAAAAATTCAGGGCTAAGGCAGAACTAAATACACCGGCATATGATTTTGTTGTTTTATCTATCCTCTGCATCCTTTGCCCCCTCCCCTGAAAGGTAAGCTTTGAAAATGCGAGCTATGTGTTGATCTAGTGTCATTAACATTTGCACTTATTTAAAATTTAACTCAGACATCATTTCAATTCGGAAATTGTGGAACTGGGTTCAGCACATAATTAAAACATTCAACATGCTGCGTACTACAAGATCTTAATCTTTTTGTGGCTTATTGCTTTTTTCCGCTCATCCAAAAATGTGATGCAATTTTTTCAATTTATCTTGAAGATGATCTGAAAATTCCTCCCCCGTCTGTAGTAAAATTAAGACGAAAAATGAGTTCTGCTTCATCTAATTAACTACGAGAAACATACAACTGCAGAAATCCAAATTAAAGAAATTCTCCGCTGGATGGATAGAGAATCGAATTTCATGGTCTGCTGACACGTTTTGTTGCAGGAGTTAGACCGTAAACACCATTTCACTTTCCTCCAATTTTCGAGTGTATTTTCACTGTCATGATATCTTCGGGTTCATGGGTATATTTCCTAATTTTAACCTCTGGCACGAAAGAAATATTTATAAAAATATGCAGATTTTTTTAAACTTTCTGGTGAATCTTTTAATTTTTTCTTTTTAATGCGAAATTTGACTTTCTTATGTAGATCATTAAATTGACCGACTGAATTTCACTGAGAATGAAAAATCTGTTCGGTTAATGTGTCGTGCCATGTGATGCTATGGTACAAAAGGCAGAAGTGTAATTCTAGGGGAGATGATGAGTTCCTTTTTTTTTTTTTTTTGAAATTTCAGAAACCATTTGAATGACTTTATAAGGTAACCAGGAAATGAGGTTAAGTATGTTGTGAAAAAGCTCTCTTTGAAAGAAATTTTAGCTTATTAATGTTTTTAATTTTCTTCGCTGCTTTCAATTTAGTTAGAAGTTGGATATTTGCGATGCCAGCTTAATGGGACACTTATATTCCACAGGTATTATCAACACTCTCGCCAAATTTGCTTAAATCTGTAAGATGTTTTTTGAAAGAAGTTGAATCTGATGAGCATAAAGTTTTTTATTTCCTCGAAATTGCGTAATAATGCATGTTGACGTCTGAAATTCTGTAATGGAATGGCTGTGGAATATTTTTGCGTTGAAATGGCTCGGTTTTTACCATTTGAATCCTGTTGTAAAGATAGAGAGATAACAAAGCAAACTTCTAGCGTGGGAAGGCTGTAATTTAAAAACGGAAGAAAAACAAAGAAAATGGCAGTACATTCAGTATTAGGCATATTTTGCTCAGTTCTTCCGCATTTAATAAAAACATGTTTTCGTTTGCATTACTTTTTGACTTTCTCCTAATGATTTTAATTTTTTTTTACATATTGAATATATATATATATATCTTTATTTTTGAAATAAACTCATCAATAGAGTTACCACTATTTTCACATGAAGTTTTCAGTCATAACAATCCTAACGTGAATATTAACATCCTAAGATTAGCAGCCTACATAAAAAGTGTTTTAACTGCCTCCTCCCCCTGATGTGCCCCTGATACTCATGTGAAATCAGGGGTGCCCATCCTCCCCTCAAGCTCAATGGCGCAAAATCCCCCCCCCCCAAAATTTTCTCAACCCTTTTGTGCTATTTTTTTTTTTTTTGTTTTAACCCCTCTTTTTCATTTTATTTATTTTTTAAATATTTATTTATTTTTAAAATATTATTTATTTATTTTAAATATTATTATTTAAAAAAAATTTTATTTATTTTTTTAAATTATAACTATTATTTTTTTATATATTATTAATTTTTTTAGAAGAACTAATTATGCGCAAAATAGAATAGCTTTTTTCTTCTTCCAGACATTCCATAAGCACACACCCAAACACAAAATAAATGAATAAATAAATAAAATAATAATAAAGAAATAAAAAAAATAATTTAAATAAAAAAATAAGTTAATGAATAATTTTTATTTAAAAAAAAATCAGAAAATAATTTAAATTAAAAAAATAAACAATTAAATAATTTAAATAAATAAATTAGTTTTAAAAAATCCCCCCCAAAAGTTTTGATGGCGCAACTTGCGCCATAATCCCCCCCCCCTGTGGGCACCCCTGTGTGAAATTACATAATGCTTTGTTATTCGTGCTTAGCTGACAGTAAAATTGAAACTTCATTTTTACTTTCGATTGCCAATTCTTAAAATATTGGCAGTAATGAGTTACGTTTCCCCGTAACAGGAGTTCGAAATGTTGTTTATATATGTCTTTATGGAAAGACTAAAAACTGAGAAACATTGCAGAAAATGTTTGTACGTTGTATCTTTCTACATTATTATATTGAAAATAATATACATATATTGCTGAAAATTATTGAAATTGTGCATATATAGCTAAAAGATTTTTTCTTCATTTCTTATCTTAATAAATATTCCTGACCTGACTCTAATCTAGTAGAAATACTCAGGCTTCAACAGCAGAAATGCAACAGTCATGTATAGATAAATCATATTTATATTTTCTTACATACTTAATTTATGCACTTAGTGTTTGTTTTTTTTTTTTTTTTTTTTCATGCGTTTCATGTAAAAACATGATGTTTCTTTCAGAATTTTTATGCTTTTTTATCAGTGTTAAGATGATACACTAACTAAATATTTTAGATTTTTGCCGGTTTTTTTTTTTTTTTTTTTTTCCAATATAAAAATCCATTTTAATATTTGCTAAATGTTGCAATGAATTTATTACAATATGGCAATGAGAGAGCAATTTTCAACTTGTAATGGAATGAAAGCAGATGATGTACTAAATTGGAGATGTCAGAATGGCTTCTTAACCTGATATAAAATTACGTACACCCACTTTACGATCTTTTGCTGTAAAACTTTCCAAGTATTTTTCTTCTCTCATACCCCTCCCCCCTATACATTTATACTTCAGCACAGTTGGGATTTAAATTTCAGCTGTCTGCGCTCTTAGTGGGAGTCTACCAGCAGTTGTCTAACTAGGTGCAGCGGCATCCTGGGTGCCACAGCGAGACATGAGGGGTGCCACGAAGCGCTCGTGAGTGGTGATATGAGGGGCTGTCCATAAATGATGTCACGCTTTGATGAGGGGGTAGGGGGCTCGCAAAGTTGTGACAGTTTGTGACAAGTGGGGAGATGAGGGTAACAAGCAGTGTGACATCACACATTTTTATGTAGGAATATGTTAATGGAAAAGAGCGTGATATGTGACAAGGGCTAAGATGATGCTTGATATATAGTGGCAGAAGATTGGAGTTCAAAAGTCTTGAAAAACAGTGTGACATCATTTGTGGACAGCCCAGGGGTGCCCACAGGGGGGGGGATTATGGCGCAAGTTGCGCCATCAAATTTTTTGGGGGGGATTTTTTAAAACTAATTTAATTGTTTATTTAAATTATTTATTAATTTACTTTTTAATTTAAACTATTTATTAATTTTTTATTTAAATTATTTATTAATTTATTTTTTTAATTTAAATGATTTCTTTCTTTTTTCTTTTTATTTATTATTATTATTTTTTTTTTTTTTTGTGAGTGCGTATGTGTACATGTATGTTTGGAATTTTGGAAGGGAAAAAAAGCCGATTCTATTCTGCCCACAGTTCGAACTTTAAAATAATGAATAATGTATAAAAATTAATAGTTATAATTTAAAAAAATAAATAAATAATATTTTAAAAAATAAATAATATTTAAAAAAACAAATAATATTTAAAAAAACAAATAATATTTGAAAAAATAAATAAAAAAGATTTAAAAAATAAATAAAATAAAGAAGAGGAGTAAAAATAAAAAGCAAAAGAGGGTTGTGAAATTTTTGGGGGGGAATTTGCGCCATTGAGCTTGGGGGGGATGGGCACCCCTGGGACAGCCCCTTAGGTCTTTTTTGTTGCTAAGCGAACAAAAAAAGTATGATACAGTAAACCCTCATTAATCCGAGCCCTATTATACAGAACTTCGCTTAATTATTCTGCTTAATCCGTACTTTAATTAATTTAGACTACCTCTGGATCCCCTATTAATCCGGATTAATACGATTCTAATGTAGTTTATGAAAGTTAAAGTAATTTCGGGAATTTTAAATAAGATCTATTAATTATTATTTTCATGTTCTTTCCGCTTATTTCTTTGCTTTTTCCTACAAAACGAAAAGCATAAAATCATCATGTATGTATTGGTATCTGTTTTTTTTTTTTTTTTTCTTTTTTGTGCACATTTACGGTACAGTATAATTCGAATAATAAAAGTCGCCTCTTAAATTTAATGCTAAAAAGATGGGAGCGACAGGTTTTGATGTTAAGCTATAAAGCATTAACTTAACTAAGGTGTGTTGTATTTAAAATCCGTTCATCGCAGAGCTCGTCAGCTTTAAATCAAAATTTGATGAAAATTTGTTATGTATTTCTTCTAACTGAATGGAAAGTTAAATTGTTCTCAATACCATTTTTTTTTTTTTTTTCATTTTATTCATAGAGATATGATTTCTCAACATTTTGTCTAATCCATAAACTCTTTGTTTAATCCATTAATCCACTGACATATTTTTAGAAATCAGCATAAAAGTCGTTACTTGTATATATGGGGTAGAGGTAGGCTGACCAGTGAATGAACACGCTTTTGTGAGTGAATGCTCGTAATTTGTTTTTTAAAAAATGAGACCTCTAAAAGTTTTTGTTTGTTGGCAACAGTAACTTTCTTCGATGTATCCAAAAAAGAAACTACTAGAAAATGGAAGTATGTATGTCTACTGGTTGGGAACGCTTATTTTCTAGCAGGTCCGATGAGAGGCAGTGTTAGCCTAATCAAAAACTAGGGGCCCGGCTCGCGATCGCTAGCATAAATATATGATTTTGTAGGGGAAGAGGGGCCCGAGGACTAAACTGACGAGGGGCCCACTTTGGCTCTCGGCGGCCATATTTATTGGGTTTTTACATGTGTTCTTATTTCTGCTTGGTCTGGTCTTATTTCTGCTTGGTGTTTTATCTCTGGTATATTTCCATTAAGCATTATATTATCTATAGATAACATTTCCAGTGCATTCAGAGAAATATTAATAATATTTGCTCATTTCTAACTGTTATCAAGATATATTTTCACAGACATATAAAGAAAAAAAATTAAAAGCCTCAGAAGACTATATTAATATAGCAAAAGAAGGGGAGGGGGGCACAATTTTTATAGGCACCGTGACACGATTTCCAAATGTTTCGCCAAATAAATTTAAAAAATACTGTTCGTCAAACGTTGCCGAAACAAGGTTGTTGAAGTTTAATATATTATTTGATTAGAGAACGATATCAAGAGTTGGAAATGGCGTTCAATAGAGTGCATGCATAATTTTTTTACGTTGATTGAACTTTGATTGTTTTAATTACGTTGATTGAGCTGGGAATAATTTTGAAAACTTAGCTTTTTTTCTTGAGATTGTGAACGACGTAATTCTTGATAAAGATCATATAAAAACTGCAACAGAACACACTTTATAATGGTTATGTGCTGCAATCTGTTAATAATGAATTGAAACAATACCAAGGTACTAATTGAACACTATTATTTGGTTGAAATGCTCATTTTTGGGAAATTCAGACTCTTTTTTTTTTTGGACCGTCCCTAAAGAGGGACGCTAGACATTAATGGGTTAATAATAAATTTCTGACGCTGAAATTGTGTTGAAGGGCTGATTCACTGGTCAGACCACATTGCATTTCTTTTTAATCACCCATTTGTCAAAAATTAACAATCTCTGCACTGGATTACATTTTTTTCTTCCGCTGTGGGACAAAACGCAGCTGCTCTTTAGTTGCTGAAGCTGAGAAAATCGTACTCCACGGGTAATCCGATACCGTAACGGGAGATACCACTGCTACTCTGATTCTTGGGACACCTACCGGCTTTAGAAAGCTTCAGGGAATGCTGTCCCCCACTATTCATTCTTCCTTTGGAATGTTTTCAGGCTCCGTGTGTGTGTGTGTGTGCTTTCTGTTTCAGAATCCCCTATCTCCCTCCTTTCAGTTGCAAAGCACGCGCTTTTCTTTCCTTTTCTCATACCAATCGCTGCTGAGTGACGTGCTTTTACATTTTGAAAAGCATGCTTTTGTTTCAAATTGTGCAATTATTTTTATCTGCTTCCTTAATAAATATTTTCGATCTGTTTTGGTTATTATTTTCATGTTTACATATAATTTCTTATATACATTCATGCTGTACTTAATAAATATTTTGGTTTTGTTTCAGCAATGGATTTTATGCTTATAATTAGATCTTTGTGTTGTATGCATGACAATGCTATTGTGTCTTAGTTGTCAAAAGTTAATGGCCGGCTGAGCTTTTGGCATCAATTAATACTCTTTAAGTTCCAATAAGATTCTCTCTCTCTCTGAATGCATTAACTTATTTTTAGTTCGAATTCCCTCGAGTTCCATGACCGAACCACGCTTCGAGTATAGATCAACAGTCCACTGCTAGCGGAGAGCAGTCCAGGTTCGGCCCGCGAACTATGAAAAACTACACTTTCCAAAACGTTTTGAAAGTATACATTACATAAGCAAATGATTTAAAAATGTATTTATTTCGGCAACAGTATCTTAATTCTCCACTTTTTCTGTTTTTTTGGAAGTAATTGCGTGACTGATTTAGAATTTTTAATGCTAAGTGTGGAAAACGCGGGTTTTATTTTTTCAAAGTAGCCGAACCCCAACTAAAATTGCTTGTCGATTAGTAAGATAAGCATTTACTCCTTTGAGTTCGAAAGAGTGTAGTTTTTAACCAGACTTTTGTTTATTGGCTCTTCAGTTCTCGGAAAAATGGCGAATTCAGCTTCTGGTATTGGAGGAGGTCCTTTCTGGAGGGAAAGGATGCAAAAGTAGGAGTCTGGGGCAAATATTTTGAAATATAAGTCCCCAATCGAAAGCTTTAGGCTATATTCGATCAATTTAGAGGGGGGGGGGTCATGGCCCCTGAATCCGTGTCTTGTATGATGTAAGTTTCTAAGAAACCTATTTCCAAAAAAATTTTATTAATTAAATATTAAACTGATTTTTAAGCGAAAAGAATTCTTCTAATGCAAATATACCAAAAAAAAAAAAAAAAAAAGAACTTAAACGTTTGTATCTGAATTATATTTATGTTTAGGAAAAATAAAAGTGTTTAAAATACTCATAAATACAACAAACACATTGATATCTTTGTGCACATTTAACCTCCTCCTTTGCATAGTTATCCGAGTACAGAAGAAGAAAAATATTTATTAATAAAATAAAACCTTTTTCTGCTGGTATTTGATTACAAAAAAAATAAAGTCATGAACTTTAAAAAGAAAAAAAAAAAGCTTGTTATTTTAATTTAATCAACTAGTTAAATGTTAATGGGAAGTCTTCTAAATTGAATAGCTACTTCTTGGAAAAGGAAATACCATTCTTACGCGGAGTATTTATCATATTTCTTGGAAATTTAATATGAAAAAGAGAAATGTTCTTCGCCGGAATTTTTCGGGGTAAATGCGATAAAAATAAGTAAGGATAAGAAGAAATAATCTTTCATAAACAAAATGAAAGAAAAGAAACTTTTATTGAAAGACAAAAGTGAAATGCTTTTTTGTACGCATTTTTCTTTCTGTTGATTTTGTACTGCGCGTGACATATACAAATTTTGAAAGCTTAAGCAGGCTTGAGTGTAATAAATGCCGATTTAAGTTTGATTATCATAATGTTATGATAGTGTGTGAATTATTGTATTGCTTTAGACTGTTTTGCTAAACAAAAAATGTCACGTTCAAATCGTCTAAAGTGGAATACAAGAGATTTATATTTATTTGTGTATATATTTAAATAGAGTAAATCAAAAGAAAAAATGATTTAGAGAGAATGATACTGGATTTATATTACTTTTATTATTATATTTTTTTATCTCTAAAATGATTAGATTGTGTAAAAGAATTATGGAAATTAAACAAAAAATTGCAATTGCCTTGTGAAATAGCAGAAAACGAATCTGAAATGTGACGGAAAAGAAATTAATAAAACATGACCAGCTAAAGTGCGATCCGCTGCTATTCACTTGTATTGTTTTAATTAAATTATCGGCTTTTATGAGCTTTTCAAAGCTGAACATAACATCCAATCTGGGCTGGTTTCATTCATGTCACGATGAGCCGTTTTACTATTCTTACATATTTGCAGCCTGCTTATAGAGTGAGCTCTTATGCTCTTATTATATATATATGTATGTATATATATATATATATATATATATATATATACATACATACATACAGAGAATGAGAAAGAATAACGCTAATAGTTATCTTTTTATAAAGTAACCAAACAGCTTTTATACTTTTCCATAAAATCTACATGTATGTATATTAAATATTTTTCTGTGTATATATTTGTATTGAACATGCATATATATTATCAAAACATATGCTATAGCTTTCTCACATTTTTAATTGATGAAAACTTTTTATTTTTGCAGGTTTCTCAATCGCAGCAGCAAATGCTTTTAAGTCAAGATTTGAAACCTAGCCTAACAGTTCAGCAACAGCAACAGATTCAGAGCAGAGGATTTTTCCCTGGTCCGACTACATTACAAATGTCACAATCGCAGTCTTTGAGTTTTCAATTCCCAGGTCACCCAAATAGAAGCTTAAGTCCAACAACAAATCAGAGAACAACTCCTGGAGGGAAATCAAATCCCAGTATTGTCCAGCGGCATTTACAAACTCCATATATGAATAGGCCACCTCCTGAGTATCCAACCACATTGGAGTCGAACAATAGAGACACTATGAACTTGCAGCCAAATCTTCTTTCTCAAGGAAACAAGACACAGTCAAACATTCCCGATAACGTAACCATTATCAATGAGCATCGCAGTTTAACTGATCAGCGAAATGGAACCTCCCTAACTTCATCTCAGTCATACTCCAGCATGATGCAAGTACAGCCTAACTCCGTTGCAACCTCACGTTCCTATTCTGGATTGTCTATATCAAGTTCGTATCCAGGTGTTACTTCAATTTCAAACGTGTGCGCTAACGAATCATCCATTTCAAAACAGTATCACTCATCTGCAGCGGAACGAATTTCATCGATGGCACCTAAATCTTATTCTGGTGTTCCCATATCAGAAAGTATTTCTGATATCCTTCCTAAACGTTATCAAAATACAATATCAGTTTCTGAATCTAGCCCTGGTAATGTGTCTAAATCATATTCAAGCGGGCCCATTACAAATTTAATAAGAACTAATGTATCAAATCCATATCCCCGAGGAGCGCTTGGTAATGATATAATTCCTTCTGCTGCTTCTAAACAGTACTCTGACTTAAACTCTAATCAAGAAGTTACTGCTCTTAATATTCCTAAATCATATCATAGTGGAAATGGAAACAATGTTATTTCTGATGTATCGAAGTGTTACACTGGTCCTACTTCCATGTCCGGTATTTTTTCTGATGCATCAAAATCATTTGGAGTACTTTCTGCTTCAAATACTGCACCTATTAGCATGTCAAGACCTTACACTTCTACGGGGCCTAATTCCAATAATGTTCCCGTTTCTGTCGCAAAATCGTTTAGTGGTTCAGTGCCTATTTCATCATTAATGGATCAAACCCAATCACAATCCTTAATTATGTCTGCTAACTCCATAAATCCTACTTATACTGCCAGTAAAGTCCGAGGTGGTAAACAGATAAATTCTCGCGTCGTCAACAAGCCGTGCAGCGTTTTGGCAAGGCCAAAAGCTCCAAACGTTAATGTTGGTCCTGAAGGACTAAACATATCTCAACGGCCACCTGCGATGGCGACAGATTGGAGACAAGCTTACATGCAACATCAGAGCCAACAGATTGTTACCCATATCAATCAGTTACGCATGCCTTTTCCAAGAAACAATGCTCAAAATTATGCGCAGAATATAAGCTCTGTAAATGGGAATGCTTTCCAAAACCTTCAGATGAATCCTAATTCTTCTAATAACGGAAATCCTAATGTATCAAGATCACCTATATCTGATCAAGCACATCATAATATTCACGATATGAATTCACCGGTGACGAATAATTTACTTATTCAGCAACAGCAGCAACAACTGATGATGAACAATGATAGTTCGTTGCTGACATCCAGTCAGTATCATATGACTGCATCAGCTGTTTCAAACTCTGATGCGTTGAGCCAGTCCAGCACTCAAATGTTCAGTAATTCACCATCGCCAAATAACTCATCACAAAACATTGTAGGAGATGAACATCACTTTAATTTAGACTTTCTGGACAATCTGGATTGTTCTACATCGGATCTTTTGAATTTCGATGTTCTTCAAGGTGGAAATACCAGTTTCCCTCTTTTGGAAGATGTTAGTCTTCTGGATAAATGAATTAAGAGTGTTTTCTTTTATTTTAATGTGTGTACAGCGCAATCTAATTGCGCAGATATTACTTGTGTTTCCTGTGCTTGTAAAGTAAGGATTGTTGGTAAAAAAAGAGCAACTTTTCTCATGATTTGAATGAAATATGTTTGTACTGTATGCTCTAATTATACCCCGTACTTACTTGAATTCAATTTATGAATTAAATATTCAAACTATTATGATTATTTCGTTATCAATCCCATTACAATGAATGAATAGTATATTTACTTTTTTGAGATCTTTTTTTCAAGATTTATATTTTAGTAAATTATTAATATAAAAGCTATGTGTAATATACATTGGAATAACATACGTTCAGTTCACATGTTTTTAAATGTCTCCCCCTCCCCATTTTTTACATAATTAATTAACTCATTGGCATTTAATTTTATTGTGTGTTGGAAAAAAAAAAAGATACCAAATAATTTGAAATGTTAGCCTTTTTTTTTTTCTAAAATCAACAACTGCCGTTAAAATTTTTACTCTCCAACTTAAATCTAAAACTTTTAACTATAAAACCTTCTTCAAGAAAAAAATACAGCGCCTTTTTATATATTAGATCGAGAGAGTATTCATTGTAAGAGATTGAAGATCTTCAAATTGTTTCGTAAGTGTAAATGTTAAAATCAATCAGTTTAAGTCAACATTATTTCAAATCAAAACATGAAACTGTAATGAAGTAGCGGGTATATTATAGAAGATAAGATCTGTTGGCATTGAAAAGGCATTTGTTTCCTAAAAGTGAGGAGGAAAAGTTTTCAGAAATGTTCAAGTTTTTATTGTTGTGTTTTGCAAATATATTCAATTCTCTTTAAACTTGTTTTAAGAAAATGAATTATAATAAACTTGTTTCAAGATTTGAAATGAAACTTTTATGTAAATCATTGCCTGTAAAATATTCGAAAGATTTCAGAATGATGTGCTGAAATGTGTACTTAAAATGTTAAAAAACATTGATAAATATTTATAAAGTTATATATATATACATACATTTATATATATTGCTTTTTTTATTTTTAATAATTTAACTGCTAATGCGACGTGCTGTACAGATATTTCTGCATTTGCTCCTTGTTATAATGCTATGTGTTTGAAGGTACATTCCTGTAATTGATTTTTCAGTGTTTTTTGAGTTCACTGCTGCTAAAAGGTGTATATTGTAATTATTTACATTTATACCATTGAATGGGGCAGCAGAGGTTAGATTGTTGCATAACTAAAAGAGAGGATGCTGTTTTTGTAACAAAAGACGGTTTGAAATGTGCTGCTATCTGCTGTATCTTTTGCGTAGCTTAATTTGGCCTCTTTGTATTGGAACTGATACATATGATGTAGCCCAATCTCCCTCTATACAGGCACAAAGTATCCCCATTCGACGGTATTTATATACATAATGTCCACAATATCATCTTGTCTTTGTGTTCAGCTTTTGTACCATTGTTCTGTGTCACAATAAAATAAATCTTATTGTCTGATATTTGTTTTATGAACCTTGTTTTCTTGTGTATAGAAGTATTTAATCTGTTAAACTTATTTTAGAATTTATACATGATTTTAGAGCCAAAGATTCCTTTCAACGATTGCGGAACGGAAAATCCTAAATTTTGTGATGTCTAACTTAATTGAAACCGAAAAATGTTATGAGTCGATATTGAGCTGATCTGGATTCTACATTGCTGTAGATTCCCGATTAATCGCCTTAATACCGACCTAGGGCAATCCGGTTAAAGCAGATAGGGTAAAAAATAATAAATAAAAATGCAGTGTCAAACTGTATAAAACAAATAAACAACATAAAGCTTCATCAAACAATTTATAAATAATTAAAATAAGCATTTCAAATTTAATTAAAAATCGTTTTCATTCCACTAAGAGGAAAGCTGGAAAAGTGTTCCTCACTTTTTTCTGAAGTTTGGACCTCGACCACTTGCTACATTATTTGGCCATCTTTTTAACGAGATTGTAACCAAAGTGCGGGAGGTACACAACTAAAATATCTCCATACATAACCTAATTTCAACCTTTTCCTGTATGCCGGTTTTGAGTTATGCGAGATACGCATGTGTAACTGTATATAGCAGGAATGAGGATTGGTGCCGGAACTACGTTTCGGCTAATGGCTTTTAGGAAAAAAATTGACCGGCACAAAAAAATTATGGCACGAGTCGGGATTCAACTATTTTTCGTGTTCGTTCCGGTTCTCGTAAATTTACAAGTTCACCCCTGGTCACGAGAATCCTAGTTATAATTAAAACGGGGATGGTCAAAATGGATACTTCGGCTGTCAATATATTCATAGTATGACTGAATTCGGAGGCGGAGTTGCTAAAAGAAACTTTGAAAGATTTTTTTTCTTAATTTTTTACTGACAACCATCTGGTTTGATTACTTGTATAATTCTGCCTACTTATTAGAAAGAAAAAGTACCATTGGCAATCAGCGGGCGCAGTTATTTGTAAAAAGTTCTGTAATTATAGCGGCAGACCAGTTGGTTTGCTTAATTTTATTACTTTCCTTGATAGCACCTATCAGCAACGGTTTTGTCGCGTAATGTACTCGAATTACGGCTGTTTTTGAGTCTAAAATTATTACTTTTAAATAAAAATAACCGTATTCATTTTACTTCGTTCACAATTATAAAACGGCATAAAAAATGAATCTGTGAAAAATAAATTCACTAATTTCATAAAAAGATGCAACAAATTACAGCATTGTTTAAATGCATTTCAGTAGAAACTCGATTCCAGTAAGAATTCAAACGAATAAAACGTCCTAAAAACAGAAATTAAAATCAAAACAAACGCACACTTGTTTAAAAATAAGTTCATTCTTATAAATAATCATTACATTTCCACACTTCGGAGAAATGTTTTAAATAGAAACAAAGAAAACATGAAAGTGTTATATATTTGTGAATTAATCTGTATTTTTTTTTTATTTTGACAAAAATAGAGTATACACAAAAGTTTTTATTAAAAAATTATCCAGTTGCTTTCTTGATTCAAAGAACCAAAAAATATTCAAATTAGTAAATCATTATTTTTGACCGTTAACTTTGAGTAGGATGTGTGGCTTTTATAAATTGTTAAATCGATTTTTTGACAGAAATTAGCTTTTGTGTGTGTGCTTGCGTTTGTGTATAAATTGTGAGGTTTCAAACAGAAAGATTTTTTTTTTTAAATTTTAAAAGTGTGTTACACACCTTTAAATGTATGTTGACATATACAGGGTGTCCACTCCAATCGTGGACCAATAGCTAATTTCTAAATCGTTAGAGATAAGCATATAGTTTATTTAGGAAAAAATCTCCAAATTACGAAAGGAATTTTGGGTCTATTCAATGTTTTTCAAAAAATCAAATTTTGAAAGAGTTACGAAATTTAAATTTTTATACAGCCCCCCAGTCCTATCAATCATATTTAGTAAAACATTCCTGACACTGTAACGTTTAAAACTAAAAAAAAATCACTCTTCTACCACAAAAATTGACCGAGTTATGACGTTTTGAAAAATCAAGATTTTGCATTGTTTCATGACGCTATCGAGGGAACGATCTCTCGATGACGTCATGAAACAATGCAAAATCTTGATTTTTCAAAACGTCATAACTCGGTCAATTTTTGTGGTAGAAGGGTGATTTTTTTTTAGTTTTAAACGTTACAGTGTCAGGAATGTTTTACTAAATATGATTGATAGGACTGGGGGGCTGTATAAAAATTTAAATTTCGTAACTCTTTCAAAATTTGATTTTTTGAAAAACATTGAATAGACCCAAAATTTCTTTCGTAATTTGGAGATTTTTTCCTAAATAAACTATATGCTTATCTCTAACGGTTTAGAAATTAGCTATTGGTCCACGATTGGAGTGGACACCCTGTATATGCCCAAATTAATGAAGTTATGTTAAAAAATTTACTCGAAAATTTCCACTGACTCATATACTAATTCTGTCCTGTATACACATTTGCATTTTTAGTAAAAAATAGAAAACTATACTTTGGTGCACCGAAATATTAAACTATCTTTAAGATCTTGCAGTTTGCATTGTCTAAGTTACTGCTTTCATGTGGGATACTGACCACTAAAAAATACATATATTTAAAAAAAATGATTGGCATTTAAATATCAGAAATTTTTCAACATATTGTTGAGAGCTAAAAATTTCAAAATGATCAGATTTTTGATTTCATATGCCAGCTAACTACAGTGAATGCGTCATAAATTTAGAGAAAAAAAGTACAAAAACAGCAGACAGGAATTATTTTTACTATTACTGACACAGTAATTGTTAGTAATTAATGTAGCATGTTTTTAATAAATGAAATAATTTCTTGGGAGAGTGTGTCAAAAACACTAAACTAAACTCAGTGGCGCATGGAGGGCCAACTGTGTCCATCTCAGTTTTCTTAACCGAGGGTTTTGGGCAAACGTTCCGGTTAGGTGGTCAGCGGAACGTGACTTGGGAATGAAACCCCAGGGTTTCGTTGCCAAGCACGCTTGGTACTCATTTTATCGACCTACTGAAGGGGTGAAAGGCTGTCAAAAGCGCTAATCAACATTTGGTCGGGAGTGAGTAAACTTGAATTTTAATCTACATTGTATGAAAAATTTCAAAGGATATCAATAATTCTGTTCTTTTGCACACGCAAGTAGTAACTTGTAAAATGCAATAAAACATTAAACACCACAATAAAAAAAAATAATAAAAATACTTTAAAAATTCCATGTAAAATAAGCACAGATGTTGGTAATTAATACATTCTGTATTTCGCAAAGCACGATATATGACTCTTCTTTAAACTTTTAACCTAGTCAGTTCTTAATTTACTGCTTAAAATTTCACTTAAAAAGGACAGCATGTTACAAACACAATAATACTTAGTTCTATTTCGTACAGAATAACTTTAAAACGCGGTGGCAGAAATGGGTGGTGTTCGGTCACAGTGTATTCGATTACAACCCTGACCTTTAGTAAGCGTTATGTTCAATTCGTTGTGTATGTCATTAGGTTCTTTCTGACTCTCTTTGAAATTTGATTTAAGTACCTGTCTTTTTCATCTTCTTCAATGTCTCCTGCGTATGTTCTTATGATTTGCAATGCGGAAGGCGAGCATGAATAAATGAACAAAACAAACTAATAAATGAGTTAAAGAAGCTAAAAAAATAAACTCATAGGTCACGGCATTTGAGATCTTTAACATTTATTCTAGAACCAGGAACAGTAGCAAAGTTCCCCTTCGTAAGAAAAATTGAAATTAATATCGAACTTCTTAAGGTTTTTCTCAAATTTTGCTTTAAATATGTATTCAAAATTAAGTTTTTACTTGTGATATTTTGATTTTGCTGAGTCTTTTCACTTTTAGTTTATTACTCAAAAAATATTTCTGAATTTTTTACTAAGTTGCAAAAAATAATTTAAGATAACAATAATAATACCGATTTAAAATCCATTGACAGGGTGTTTGAATTTGTGGAAATATTTCTTCTTCTAAAACTCAGAATTTATCTTTTTGTAAAAAGAAAAAGACTAAAGACCCCCCTCCAAAAAAGAACATACCCAGCCTCCGAAATATCTTTCTGGCTACGCCACTACCGGTGTGCTAAAAACAAAGATGAACGAATTTTATAACGGAAATAAATACATAATTAACGTAAATATCTTAAAAGATGAGTCAGGCTGCCAATAATAAGGAGAGGATTTTGAAAATAACAATACTTTCTACATGTTCCAAGAATAAAAGATCTGTAAATTATGACCAATAGGGGAGTTTCCTTCAGTCAAAAGTACTACTTTTTGTTACTGAAATTGATAGAATGATATAAAAAAATAACATGGGCCCGGAAAATACTTTAATTTTCCCAACAGTTTATTTTTTAATAATTTTTTTAAATACCCTACCTTAAAACGGGGCTTGGTTTTTGTGACGTCAGTGGTGCACCTAACAGCTCTCTTTCCAATAATAACACCATTTTGCTTAACTTGAGTTGTCCAATCGCAGGAATCGGTGACGTCACGACCTTCGTCATCTCACTACAACCAATTAAATTTCGCGCTTACGTGCACCACTGACGTTATGCGCAGATGTTTTTTTTTTTTCGGAATAGCATCTGCGCACCGATTTAAATAATTCGTAAAAAATACATAACTGTGTCAAAAAATAAAAAAAAGGTCAATTCCTATGTTTTGAAGCATGTTCTTTCAGAAAAAAATACTTTTGAAATTTCGGAAACTCCCCCATTATGAAAAGGGTATACAAGTAAAAGCAATCTTGAGACTTTCAACTCTTGTTTTTTCTTCCGAAATTATTTCTAATGTATACCGGGCTAGTTGTTATATACCCAAGTAGCACACTTCGTTTTTTAAAGATTGTAAAATGGTTATCACCGTTGTAACAGCCGCTTAAAAACGTTTATAAACCGTTTAAAGGTTATTTGTGCTACCTGGGTATGAATGTAAATGAACCACGCAAGAGAACTCGCTTTTCTCATAATAGGTCAATTGAGCCAAATGGTTTGCATCAATTTTTCTATAATATTTCAAATTGTATCGTAGTCTCCCAAATTTACTGTGTCCTCTTTTTTTACTGTGTTTTACTGTGTTTACTTGTACTTACCAAATTTACTGTGTTACAAATCTTCGGCCAAAATATCAGACTTCACTTGTCTTTCTTGGATTCGTGTTAAGCTGAGAAATAGGTGCATGAAAATTGGTTTTTTTAGAAAATAAAATGTTATTTTCTTTATTATTGACAGTTTGATTAAACAAAATCTCAAAACGATAGTTTTATCAAAGAGTAACTTGAGCTCACTAATTGCCTTAAAATAAGTAAATCTTTATTTTAAGAAAGAAAGAAAAAAAATCTCTTAAACCTCCCGATGAAGTGACTACAAATTAAAAGAAAGAGTTGGTTCTACGAAAAACAGTTTATATTTCTGCTCTAAAGATTCCACATTTTAAAAACAAATTGACATTTTTTTCAACAAAAAATCTAACGTAGTCAGTAATCCCCGTCTCATGGATATATTCACTGCAGTTGCTTGTTTCTCGGAAATTTACTTCTGGCAGGATTCCGGGAAAAGCAACTCGTTTTTCGGAACCCCGTTAAATCTCAGGATAACATTTGATATTTTTTATAAAAATGCGGGGAAAAGAGAAATTCCATCGTTTTGGAAAGCTTTATTTAGGTGGCGGTTTGTTCTCTAAAAAAGTGTTAAAAAACAAGGATTGCAACTAAAAATGTTTCATTCGAGAAAATAATAGATACAATAAAAGATAATATAATAAATGAAACATTTTGCATAAACAAGGTTACAGATTTATGCTTTAAAAACATTTTTTTTAAGAGTCAGGAATAAATAATGAATACTGAATTTATGCAAAACATCCTTTTTCCAATAACCAACTAAATAATTTAGCTGAAGATTATGTACACTCAGGCACATTGAAAATAGCGACCCAAGAAGAAAGCATCGGATTGAAATGAAATTTAATACACATAATGATACAGATGAGAAATTCACTTGATCTCAAAATCAAGACAATTGAACGGATACAGGGTGTGCAAGGACACAAATACAGAGCAACTTCAATAGCGCGTTGGACCACCTCTAGCTGCAATGAATACATGCCGCCACACGGTCCGGCATTGAGTTGATTAGACGCCTGATGTTGTCCTGAGGCAGATGGGCCCACAAATTTGTAACAGCTAACTCCAAATCAAGCAGAGTGACACGATGACATCTGACGTTTTAGCTGATCCCACACATCCTCTATAATAGATAAGTCGGGGGGCGGGCCGGTCATAGAAGAGTCTGAAAATGACGTAGGAAGTCTTGAGCAACTCTTGTTATAGGCGGACGAGCATTATCTTGCTGGAAAATTGCCCCTGGGAGACCATTTAGGAAAGGTCCTACATGGGGTCGAAGAATCTCATCAACGTAACGTTGGCCGGTTAAGTTTCCACACATCACAATTAAATTGGACCGGCTATCATAGGATATGGCCCCCCAGACCACTACACCAGCTGTGCGGGCAGTGTGACATTAGAACAGTGTGAGAGGAACTGTACCGCTCACCTGGGCGCCTCCACACCCGTACACGGTTATCATCAGTCCCTAAAACAAACTGAGACTCATCACTAAACACAACTTTTTGACAATCTGTGGCATTCCACATTGATCTGGTTTGACACCACTGTAGACGCAGTCGCTGATCAATCCGACGATTTCTTCTTGAAAATCGTATATATATATCGTATCGCATCGAATCGTATATATATATATATATATATATATATATATATATATATATTATATATATATATATATATATATATATATATATATATATATATATATATATACAGGGTGTCCTCTCCAATCGTGGACCAATAGCTAATTTCTAAACCGTTAGAGATAAGCATAGAGTTTATTTAGGAAAAAATCTCCAAATTACGAAAGAAATTTTGAGTCCATTCAATGTTTTTCAAAAAATCAAATTTTGAAAGAGTTACGAAATTTAAATTTTTATACAGCCCCCCAGTCCTATCAATCATATTTAGTAAAACATTCTTGACACTGTAACGTTTAAAACTAAAAAAAAATCACTCTTCTACCACAAAAATTGACCGAGTTATGACGTTTTGAAAAATCAAGATTTTGAAGGATTTCGCATACGATCCCTTAAGTGATCTCTCGATGACGTCATGAAATAATGCAAAATCTTGATTTTTCAAAACGTCATAACTCGGTCAATTTTTGTGGTAGAGGAGTGATTTTTTTTTTAGTTTTAAACGTTACAGTGTCAAGAATGTTTTACTAAATATGATTGATAGGACTGGGGGGCTGTATAAAAATTTAAATTTCGTAACTCTTTCAAAATTTGATTTTTTGAAAAACATTGAATAGAACCAAAATTCCTTTCATAATTTGGAGATTTTTTCCTAAATAAACTATATGCGTATCTCTAACGGTTTAGAAATTAGCTATTGGTCCACGATTGGAGTGGACACCCTGTATATATATATATATACCAACCATTCGTCCTAGATGCATACTTCTAGTTGCAAAAATACTCAGAATGAAGAACAGAGTTGAGATGTTGAAAAATTGAAGAGAAAAAAAAAATGCTCGAAAAATACGAAATATAACTTTCAATACGGACTCCAGGTCCCCTAACTTATGTTTAGAGAAATCAAAAGCACAAAAAGCAATTCTAAGTAAAAAAAATCGACATTAGTACGGCCTCCAAGGTATGAAATGCAGCGTGTTGTGTGCTACATCACTTTTCATTTGCTATCAATAACACCATTTGGAGGAAAATATACCGCTAACAGTAGTAGAGCGGTTTCATTAGAATAACAGCCGGTCATTCCAGTGAAGAGCAATACGTCCCGAACTCATTTTCTGCATGGGTCCTGAAAACTTTACACTCGACTATCTCTTCTAGTTATCATCTCAAATTTTTTGTTTTGTTGGAATAATTTGATTGTTGGAATAATTTTTCAATGGATATTTTCCCCAAACTATAAGTTAGGGGACCTGGAGTCCGTATGAAAAGCTAGATTTTTTTTTTTTTTTTAAAGGAGAAGAATGAACAGAGCACCAAACCAATTAACTATTACAGACAATTTCGTTTCCAAACGATTGATTCGACCAATTAAATATTAGTGCGTAAGAAAACACGATCACTCATCAAGAAACACAGAACTACAGAATTTTTCAAAGGAGTTAACGTTAGCTGGAAGTCAAGACACGTGATATAAAATTTTAGTAACAAATTTTCCCTCCACCCTAATCCTTGTTTTCATATTGTTAGAAGTTAAAATTTTATTAAAGCACACTGTCAGAAGTCAAAATGTAATTAAATCAAGACAGTTTTTCAAATAAGATTTTTGTTAAATCATAGACAATACATTTCTGGAAATTCATGTCAATTCATAATTTCAGAGTGAAACCATTTTCAGAGCTGTTGCTACTTAACTAGAGCATCAAGTAATATTGGGGGTAATGAGGTTGCCAATTCTGACCGGTAGATGGCAGATGTCCGGATCTTAATTATTATTTTCGCATTTGGCAACGCATTAAATAACTTGATTGGGGTCTCAGTGGCCGAGCGGTCTAAGGCGTGTTGCCGATAACTCTGAGACGGTGGGTTCGACTCCCACCCTCGCTCCGGATGTACTTTCATTCCCTTGTGATGTAACTCTTTCATACATTGTCTGTACACGATATGTGTAATGGAGGCAAGACACTAAATTGTAGTCCTCATCAAAAACCTGGTCATATAGCCCCAAACGAAACGAAATAAATTGATGTTTTTCCGACGTTCTAGAGGTTTTTTTCTGCGGACGATGCAGCCAAAATGATGTAATAATGGAGATAGTTAGAGCATTAATAAAACTAAATAGTAATGAGCGATATTTAAAATGAATATTTTGTTCGTATGAATAGTGCTAAATTGTGTATAATTTTCACGTGCTGTTTACTTAATTTGCAAACGATTACAAAGAGGAATTTAGCATTGAGGCGATGGCACAAATCCAGACGGTATGTTAGTTTAATAAATACCTATTATTAGATGACGTAATGTTAATAAACCAGATGCAACAACAAAATTTTAACAAAAAACTGCATTAAGCAACCAGAATACTTTTACATCAGGCATTAAGAGTAATTTCTTTTAAGTTGGGAAACTTGTAGTTATTGTTGTCTTCAATTTTCAAATTTCAATGTCAAAATTTCAAGATGTGTTAATAGTAAATAGAAAGTTAAATTCCTTTTTTCTTAAGTCTTATTTGTTGGTCCCTGAGTAAAGGTCAAAGTTTAAGGTCTTGAATATATAGTGTTGGTTATATGATTGTTTCGTTTCTAAAGATGTTATTGATCCCTGACATTTTTCATAATATACATACAACGTAATACTAGGTCAAGAGTCTCCAGGGGAAGTATAGCCTATTAATATTCTGACTGCTTAATTTTCTTAACGAAGTCGCTTAAAAATGTGCGTATTTTTTGTGAATGGTAAACCAATATGGAATGTATGCAATAATTGACACAAATTTTGTTACAATCAAATTGTCCTCAATATGATAAATCTTATAGCAAGGTTCAAGGAAAAGTTCTACTACATGGTATTTACACCAAATTCGAGCAACATTACTACTCCCCCCCCCCCCTGTTTTTGAGTAACAAATAACGCACTTTCGACGAAACTCTTTTTTTTTTTGTAAATTAAGAGGTAACGAGTGTGTAAAAAGGCAGAGCTGTGAGTGTAAATCCTAAAGAAAACTCATTACTGACATTTAAAGGAGGAAATTGCGGAATAAGGTTTTAAATTACGTCATGATCGTGAAAATCGCGGGATGAGCAATTTTGTTACTTTTTCGTTGCTTGTGGAAATCGAGGGATACGTAGCCAGAAGGTTAAGGCTCTTGTGCCAAAAACCCCAACAGAACCAAGGGTCTCCAACATTTTTACACAAAGAACTATTTTTTTTTAAAAATAATCTTGATAGTCATGGGTCAATACCCTGATAGGAGGGAGACAGTTCGTCATACAAAATGTAGCTCAGAATCACGGGCACATTTCTGTATTAAAACTAATCGTGACATGAAAAAGTATTATTTTTAATTTAGCATTGTTGTGGCAATCACAGAGTTTAAAAACACGTCTCAAGTTTTGCATCATATCTTCGGTTTTTATCAGCCAAATGTCGAATTAATTAACACCGGAAGTTCAACAATTTCCTCTCTCGGCCAGATATAACATTCATTAATCACTGGGTAAACATTGAATAATCAAAACTACTTAAATTTATTCCGAACTGGCTTATTTCAGTAGTTATTCACCAGGCCCGTCATTTGGGAGGGTTGGGGGGTCAATTCCCCCCCCCCCGGACTTTAGGAAATCAATGTATTTACATGTAAGTCGCATGGTTTTTTGCTATTTTTTGGGATAATTTACACTCGGTTCACACACCCTTGCCCCCCCCGCCCCCCACCGGAAAAGGTCTCCTACTAACTTCACAACATTGAAAGTATCTTAAGCATTATTTGTTATTGTTCGTGAAAAAAAAAACCATTTCATTACGTACTAACAAGCATTTTGTATAACCTTATTAAGTCTCTTATAAACTTAGGAGTATTTTCCAGTAGCCTTTTCCAGTTCCAGTCTTATTATATTTACTATCCAAAGAAACAAAGCACAAAAATTTTCGAATGAATTATTTTAATTTTAAATGATGAATTTTTTATTTCAAATAAAAAGCGTGAAAATACACTAGAGTAAATTTTTCGTTTCGTATATTCGTTTTACATAGTATGAAATACGAATTTTGAGGCGTAAAAATGACAGGTTGCTCTGCGTGTCCATATCAGCTGCTGACAAAGATATTTTAGCCATTAGATCGCAAAGAAAGTAAGTATTTAATATATTATATTTTAATTTCAGCACATTATTTACACAGTATTAATAAACCAGTAAGCTCATCACTTTGGAATGAGACAAGTCAGAAAAATTAAATGGCCACCAGTTTCACAGACACACATACATTATATTCTAAAAAGATGTATTTCAATGTTTCTTTTCAAGCTACTTCAAGCATTTACAGTCAAGATTTGGGAAGAATGGCTACAATTTGTAAATTCTGCGTAATAAATGCACATTATTATGCTTCGCAAAGTGCAAAGTTGGGACATTATCTAATGAATCTAGGAAAGTGCTTAGTGTTTCCTTTCCTCAGCACAGTAGACTGAAGAGATTTTAACGATCGCTGATAAACCGGTTGCATACTGTAAACTAAGTAGTAAGCATTCGGGAAGAAACTGAAATATAATTAATTTTAAAACACATTACGGCTCTCTCTCTCGCACAGCGAGGTAATTTTTCACCGAAGCACACAATCATTTTTCACATCTAACGAGGAAGCATAGGAGTTTGCAATGAGACATATTATAAAATAGTTTTTAGCTTTTATCTCATTTGGTTTATCAAGCAAATCGAACGTGTGATATATGTTTAGCAGTTCTTTCTAGAGAATGCAAAAAAAAAAAAATCCTTAACTCCACAACTCCAAGGTTGGAAAGTGTGCTGCGTAATAGTAGCAAAAAAACAGTAAAATGACTATTATATGGAGTTCAGAATACAAGTGAACCAAGTCTACGTTTGTTCATTTTCGAGTTAACAGCGCCACAGTACGCACAAACTATTTAAAACTTTCAGTGCAATAATGAACCAAGTATTAATTCGGACAATATCCTACATATTCATAATTAAAAACTTGTTAACGGGTGACTGAAAATGGGGCCACTGAAATGAAATGGAACTTTTAGCCTTTGTAGCACAAAGAACCTTATCATGGTCTTAGTTCGCTTGTATTCTAAGCCCTCCACACAAAGGTTCAAAAATCATTAAAAACTGAAGGCATCGAAAAATCACTTCTCTATAAAGAATGTTTTAATAAACTTCAAATTATTTATCGGACTGTGTAATTGCAACGATAATTTCGTTATAACAGAAAGAACATCTGGACACAAGAAAAATTCACAAAATTGCGCTTGTGAATTTTTCTCACACTACCCATTTCCCTCAAAAATGTTTAAAATGTATACTAGTTGAAAATATTTCATTTACTATTTATTCTGAGCACCACGTTATACAAAATAATACTTGATGAAACAAAAAAAAAAAATAAATAAATAAATAAAATAAAATAAAATAAACAAAATAAAATTAAAAGTATATTTTCCTTGTTGTGAGAATTTTGTTCACATTGCAAGTTATGAAACTTTAAAAGTACAATCAAATATAACTAATTGAGTTTAAATTTGAAATATGATGCAAACGATTAGTTTTCATGTAGTTAGTACTGACACAAAAGTTGTGTTTCTTAAAGTTAAATTAGCAAAAATAATGAAAATGCATATAAGGTAGAATTTGTATCAACCTAAATTATTTTACCAAGAAAATTTAATTCCATTGTCTTTCTTCAGTTAAAAGTCGATGCTGTATATAAAAGATAGTAAACACTCAGTGACAACAAATTTTTGACCAATATCTAACTCTCCATTAAGAAAAAGTAAACTTGATGATTTATTGAGTTTAAAGGGAACAAAAGTACTGTGTGTAACATAAAAGAAAATCTACTCAAATATTATCCATGTTCTTGATGCATAGAAAGCAAGGCGTCAGTAGATATAAAAGGCCGGTTCTAGGACAAGAGGCGGCTGTGCGGCTGGAGCCGCCTCCCAGAGCCACCTCCCGCCACCTCCCACAGCCTCCTCCCGCCGCCTCCTCCCACAGCCACCTCCGCCGCCTCCCACAGCCGCCTCCCCAGGGCCGCCGCGAGGGTTTTCGCGCGAATTTTGAATATTTTCCCGCGAATTTTAGGACTTTGAATTATTTTTGTGAAAGGTTACAAGGTTTTTCCCGCAAATTTCTGAATATTTCCCGCGAATTTCAGGAACTTAATTTTATTTTAGGTGCTCGTGACGCCATCTATTGAGTGAACGAATTTAATTTTTTTTTTTAATTTCGGACTTTGTCAATTTCCTGAAGCGGGGTTCGAACTCGAACCAAAAGTTTTCCTCTCGATTATCAAACAAACGCGCAAACCAACTAGGCTATGAAGCTCTCTTCCTCTTCAGCACTAATTGTGATCACAATATAATTGAAGATTGTATCGCCGTCTGTTGATTACTCGAAGATGTTAATTTGCACGCTAATTTATTTTGTAATTCGAACTTTGTCTAATTTTTGCAACTTAGTTTTTGTAACCTATTTCAATATAATTTTTTATTTTAAAGAACGATGATGCTGCCATCTGTTGATGGAAATTTATTTTTTTTCAAATTTAATTATTTCTTCGAACTTAATTTTTTTTTCAAGCCGAAATCGGACTTTGTCAATGAAAATTAATTTTTTTTTAATGTTTATGATAATCCGACCCAATGTACTGATTAACTATTTTTTATTAACCTGCTAATTTATTTAATTAGGAATTAGTCGAATTTAATTAATTTCACACAATGGAATGAGAATTTTATTTAGGAATTCCCGACTTTGCATGTTTTTTCACGAATTTTACTGTTTTTAAGTTTCCCCATACTTTTACAATATCATTTTTAGAACTTTGTCGAACGCTTCGCAAATTTAATTTTTTTTTTTTCCAACTTGGATCATTTTTTCAAACCGAAATAGAATTTTTTCAGTGAAAATTAATTTTTTATGCTGTTGATCGCTATAATGAATGACTTTTTAATTGCCATCCCATTTTAATTAGTAATTAGTCAAATTTAAAAAAGCCCACACTTCCGAATTTGATTATTTCTATAAAGTTCAGGACATTGCATGTTTTTTCACGAATTTTACTGTTTTTTAACTATGTCCCTGCTTTTACAACTTAATTTTTAAACTTTTTCGCCACTTCAAAATTTTTCATCTAATCTACTATGACTTAATTACCTCGACCCCAAAACAAACTCAACCAACACGACTTCTTATTTCCGACATTAATGAACACATTGATACAAATAATCATTACATACAAGACTGACAATTACTCACACACAATAGACCACACATTGATTTTTACTACTTTTATCCGATTATACTCAACCCTCGACTTTCATGTGAAACCTCAAACATTCATACAAACCCCTTCACTATCATTCAAACACACATGCATCCATTCATTAAGACTCAATTGTTGAATAAAATTTCAAACATCAAGTCAATGAGTCAAAAATTTCAACCATTAAGTGAAAAATAATCATACTCTGCCAATAAGAGATTACTCGGTCGTTAATACATTAAAAATCAAAATCAAATTTTTCACAATGTCGAAGTTGAAAATTAAAATTTTTACAATGTCAAGATTAAAAATCAAAAACTTTTTTTTTTTTTGCAACGTCAAAATCAAAAGTTAAAAATTCCCCCATGTTGAAATTAAAGATCGAAATTTATTCTCCAACGTCAAAATTTAAAATCATTTCGATACACTCAAGTTAACATTGGTTTATACATTCGAACACACAAATTTTTTTACATTCACTATCATTTCACCCAATGAAACTTATAAAACACTTTAACTCACACAACACTTGATAAAAAAAAATTAACTATACGAATTATTCTGCATGCAATCAATTGAAATGAAACAAGAAACTTACCTTCTGTTGTGTGAATCACAATGGTGCAACTCCGCAGGAAACAAATCCCATGGTAGATAATCAAGCAATAAATGGAATCACATTAATTGAGTTATTTTTTACTTTTACAACTCGAATTAACGTAACTCCACTCACGCTATTTTTCGCAACTTTTCCGTCAGCTTGATACGATGTCAACTCCTAAATATCCCGATTTCAGGCAAGATGTCTCGGCAAGCTTTCCTTTTTCCCTGGGTACCTTCTCCATCCACAAAATCCATCCCTTCACATAGAAGTCGAACACTCAAATGGCGTGTAATCAGAAAGATAAGTGAATCATTACTGATAACTGATGACCACGTGACACTTAATCATCACACCCTGACCACAAGCGACCTTTGTCTTATCAGTTCGCGCATGTGCAGCACTGGTAGTATCAGTGATTTCATCACAATCCAATGAAAGTCTTGGATTAGAGTGACATCACTGTTTTTAGATTAGTTCAAGTTTTCAAACATTTTAATTGGTCACATAAAAGTGACGTCACATTGTTCATTTTGTCAAGCTTACCTTAATTTTAAAAATCACTTCTCTCTCAGATAGAATGCTCTGTTGATTACCCGATAATGTTAATTTGCATGCTAATTTAATTAGTAGTTTTCCAAAGTTAATTAATTCCATCATTAGAAAAATTTAATTATTCTCTTTGTTTTCAGTTATAGTTTTCATCAGAGTAGTAAGTTAGTTCTATTATTTTTCAGGACTCGATTTTTTTTTTCCAAGTCAATTGAAATTAATTTTTGTTATGGGAGCGAGCCCACTAACCCGACGTATTTAATTCTTTAATTATTTCATTTCTTTAATCACTTCATTTCTTTAATCACTTTATTTCTCTAATTACTTTTTTCGAACTTAATTTATTTCCAACAGCTGGGCTAACTCGAATTTTACAGTGATTGATTTGGAACTTTGATAATTTTTCAACGAATTTAATTGTTTCTTAGAACTTCAATTGTTTTTCTGACCGAAATGAGATTTTGCCAGTGAAATTTTTTTTTTTTTAGGTTTTTTGATCTATTTAATTACTTAATTTTCTTCATTGATTAAATTTCTTTACTTATTTCATTTCTTTAATCACTTCATTTCTTTAATCAACTAATTCTTTTAATTTATTTCCACCAGCTGGGGTAACTCGAATTTTACAGTGACTGATTTGGAACTTTGATAATTTTTCAGCGAATTTAATTAGTTCTTAGAGCTTCAATTGTTTTTCTGCTCGAAATGAGATTTTGCCAGTGAAAATTTTTTTTTATGTTTTTGATCATCCGGCCCTGCTATAATGAGTAACTAATTTTGAATAAGTCTGCTAATTTAATTGATGATTAAACTTGTAATTAGTCAATTGTAATTTATTTCACCTTATCGAATTTGATTATTTGTACAGAATTTTCAAATTCAAAGTTTTCCAGTTTTCAAAATTTATTTATCTTTCTCCACGGTTCCAAATATTTTTTACCAGTTTGAATATTTAATCATTCTCATACGAACAAAACATTAGAACTTACTCTTAATATTAATTTGGCTGAATCTGTTTCACAGTCATTTCATCATTTCCAGTGTAAGAATTTTTCTGTACTTTATGAATGAATCTAACGAAATTGCACAACAAATGTAGAATCACATGTAGCCTATTACAAAACCTTACATCAAGACCACAGAAAAACATTAACATTACGAAGGTTGCTTACAAGGAGTCATATAGAAAGATACGAAACAATGATACTCGTAAAACACTTTATATCTCAAAACTTTAGTTCCTAAGAGTTCCCTTCCCCGACATTTACCATCACTCTGCATTATTTTGCAAGCAATTATCTGCTAATGGATTAAATTCTTATAACAACTCTAACATTTATACGGTATTTTCTAGCTTCCTACATATTACATCGCATTTTTTTTTCTACACTTATTCATTTTCTCAAAACTTAATCATTTCCAATGCATGAGTTTTAATGTTAATTTCGTGTTTTCAAAGAATCTCATTTCTCATTTGAAATTGAAACATGCAATTTTCATGACTTGAAAATTTTTCAAAAAGAAAAAAAAACTTTAACTAAAAATTTACGATCTTACAAAAATTTGAATTTTCTCAGCTACACACACAAAAAAATTAGATATACAAACTATTGAAATGAAACAAGAAACTTACCCTTATGTTGAGCGAATCACAGCGATGTTCTATGAATGAATGGCGATTAGTAAAAGCAATAAAAGAGATTACACTAAATGAGTTGGTATTTCAATTTACAACAACAAATGATGTAATCTCCCTCATGCTTTATTTCGCACATCAACACAAATCCAAAAACCGACATGTCGTGAAATTTGCATCAAAAGCCGGGAGTCAACGAAGATCACAGGAGTCCTTCCGAAACATTTCAACAACCATTTCCATCAAACCAAGGCTACAAATGATTTATCTTGATCAAATCTGGCCTCATACTGATAACTAAAGATCACATGACGTCTTATCAGCAGCAAGCACATGAGCTCTCGAATCCATACTATATGACTAGTGCTAATACTTAAATTTACTTTCGACTTCCAAGTCTTTGTTTCTTTTCTCATAGCATAACATGATTTATATTAAACAAGTTTGCGATAATTATTTGCACTCATTGCGTTACTTACAACTTGTACTTCTATCTAAATTATTGTGAATGTGAATTTATCTTAGCTTATTCTTAACAAGTCTGGCAATAATTTATTGCATTCATCTAATTAATTACATGTTGTGCTCCTAGCTGAATTATTTTGAATGTGAATTTAACAACTTTCACACATATCATACATTGCATTTTTTTTTTCACAATGTTTACTTTTTACATGTTTGAAAGATTTTATGTTGGAAAAAGTTTAGTGTTTATGAAATATCATTGAGGAATACTTTGTGATAACAAAAATTTTCGAACTTCAATTATTTTTACACGAGGTGAGTATCGAACCTGCGACCCTCTGATCCAAAAGGCATTTTTCAGTTTTCGAGTATGAGTAATGAATAATCTATATCATTTGATGCATTCTACTTTTCCCCCCCCGACTTCTACATCAGTTTCGTCATAGTTATCACAACTTTGAATTTTCAGCTAATATGCTAACATCCCATAGTTTAATAATTTAATTAACTGCTCCATTAAGCGAATTCCTCTCTATCGAGTTACATTATTTCTACGAAATGCCCAAACTTCAAGTATTGTCAGACTTCTCTCTTTTAATGGAGTTGTGTAAATTATTTATGACTCATAAGTAACAATCCAATCAAGTGAATCTTTAATGAACCAAACACAAAACTTTTAACAGGAGGAATAATAGTTCGATGATTCCATCAATAATACTTTATTATTTTTTCTAAGTTTTATATCATGAATATCCGTTTTTTGTATCATGAAGTTTTACATTTCTCGTTAAGTTCAGCTTCAGAAAAATTACCTTTAGTCTTTTTGACTTGGAGAGTTTTTTTTTTTTTTTTCAAAATTTTGCAATGTTATTAGTATATTTTTTTCATCTTAAGTTTTATGAAATTTGCTGAGTTGAATGTAACGTTTGAAATTTTCATACAACATTTTACTGTGTTAGTTCTGGATAATATTTTCTTCTAAGTTTCATTTCATGAGTATAAGTTTTTTTTTTTCGTTTTCAATAAGATCTCGTTAAGTTCAGCTTCAGGAAAATTGACTTTAGTCTTTTAGACTTGGAGAGTTATTATTTTTTTTTCGCATTTATTTTTCGACATTTTGCAATGTTATTAGTATATTTTTTTTTTTTTTTTGCATCTTAAGTTTATGAAATTTCCTGAATTGAATGTAACGTTTGAACAATATTTTATTATGTTAGTTTCAGTTTTATCGTTTCGCCATTAATACTGTATAATAATTTCTTCTAAGTTTCATTTCATGAGTATAAGTTTTTCTATTTCAATAATATTTTCAGAGAAATATTTTGTATTAAGAAAATTTGTTTACATACGAAGATTATTTTAGAAAAATAATATTCAATGTGTTAGAATTTTTTTTCAATCTAACTTAAATTTTTTCGTGCATTCATCTAATTAATTACATGTTGTGATCCTAGCTGAATTATTTTGAATGTGAATTTAACAACTTTCACACATATCATACATTGCATTTTTTTTTTTTTCACAATGTTTATTTTTTACATGTTTGAAAGATTTTATGTTGGAAAAAGTTTAGTGTTTATGAAATATCATTGAGGAATACTTTGTGATAAAAAAAATTTTCGAACTTCAATTATTTTTACACGAGGTGAGTATCGAACATGCGACCCTCTGATCCAAAAGGCATTTTTCAGTTTTCGAGTATGAGTAATGAATAATCTATATCATTTGATGCATTCTACTTTTTCCCCCGACTTCTACATCAGTTTCGTCATAGTTATCACAACTTTGAATTTTCAGCTAATATGCTAACATCCCATAGTTTAATAATTTAATTAACTGTTCCATTAAGCGAATTCCTCTCTATCGAGTTACATTATTTCTACGAAATGTCCAAACTTCAAGTATTGTCAGACTTCTCTCTTTCAATGGAGTTGTGTAAATTATTTATGACTCATAAGTAACAATCCAATCAAGTGAATCTTTAATGAACCAAACACAAAACTTTAACGGGAGGAATAATAGTTCGATCATTCCATCAATAATACTTTATTATTTTTTCTAAGTTTTATATCATGAATATCCGTTTTTTGTATCATGAAGTTTTACATTTCTCGTTAAGTTCAGCTTCAGAAAAATTACCTTTAGTCTTTTTGACTTGGAGAGTTTTTTTTTTTTTTTTCAAAATTTTGCAATGTTATTAGTATATTTTTTTCATCTTAAGTTTTATGAAATTTGCTGAGTTGAATGTAACGTTTGAAATTTTCATACAACATTTTACTGTGTTAGTTCTGGATAATATTTTCTTCTAAGTTTCATTTCATGAGTATAAGTTTTTTTTTTCGTTTTCAATAAGATCTCGTTAAGTTCAGCTTCAGGAAAATTGACTTTAGTCTTTTAGACTTGGAGAGTTATTATTTTTTTTTTCGCATTTATTTTTCGACATTTTGCAATGTTATTAGTATATTTTTTTTTTTGCATCTTAAGTTTATGAAATTTCCTGAATTGAATGTAACGTTTGAACAACATTTTATTATGTTAGTTTCAGTTTTATCGTTTCGCCATTAATACTGTATAATAATTTCTTCTAAGTTTCATTTCATGAGTATAAGTTTTTCTATTTCAATAATATTTTCAGAGGAATATTTTGTATTAAGAAAATTTGTTTACATACGAAGATTATTTTTAGAAAAATAATATTCAATGTGTTAGAATTTTTTTTCAATCTAACTTAACGAAAAAATTTAAGTTAGATTGAAAAAAAATTCTAACACATTGAATATTATTTTTCTAAAAATAATCTTCGTATGTAAACAAATTTTCTTAATACAAAATATTCCTCTGAAAATATTATTGAAATAGAAAAACTTATACTCATGAAATGAAACTTAGAAGAAATTATTATACAGTATTAATGGCGAAACGATAAAACTGAAACTAACATAATAAAATGTTGTTCAAACGTTACATTCAATTCAGGAAATTTCATAAACTTAAGATGCAAAAAAAAAAAAAATATACTAATAACATTGCAAAATGTCGAAAAATAAATGCGAAAAAAAAAATAATAACTCTCCAAGTCTAAAAGACTAAAGTCAATTTTCCTGAAGCTGAACTTAACGAGATCTTATTGAAAACGAAAAAAAAACTTATACTCATGAAATGAAACTTAGAAGAAAATATTATCCAGAACTAACACAGTAAAATGTTGTATGAAAATTTCAAACGTTACATTCAACTCAGCAAATTTCATAAAACTTAAGATGAAAAAAATATACTAATAACATTGCAAAATTTTGAAAAAAAAAAAAAAAAAACTCTCCAAGTCAAAAAGACTAAAGGTAATTTTTCTGAAGCTGAACTTAACGAGAAATGTAAAACTTCATGATACAAAAAACGGATATTCATGATATAAAACTTAGAAAAAATAATAAAGTATTATTGATGGAATGATCGAACTATTATTCCTCCCGTTAAAGTTTTGTGTTTGGTTCATTAAAGATTCACTTGATTGGATTGTTACTTATGAGTCATAAATAATTTACACAACTCCATTGAAAGAGAGAAGTCTGACAATACTTGAAGTTTGGACATTTCGTAGAAATAATGTAACTCGATAGAGAGGAATTCGCTTAATGGAACAGTTAATTAAATTATTAAACTATGGGATGTTAGCATATTAGCTGAAAATTCAAAGTTGTGATAACTATGACGAAACTGATGTAGAAGTCGGGGGAAAAAGTAGAATGCATCAAATGATATAGATTATTCATTACTCATACTCGAAAACTGAAAAATGCCTTTTGGATCAGAGGGTCGCATGTTCGATACTCACCTCGTGTAAAAATAATTGAAGTTCGAAAATTTTTTTTATCACAAAGTATTCCTCAATGATATTTCATAAACACTAAACTTTTTCCAACATAAAATCTTTCAAACATGTAAAAAATAAACATTGTGAAAAAAAAAAATGCAATGTATGATATGTGTGAAAGTTGTTAAATTCACATTCAAAATAATTCAGCTAGGAGCACAACATGTAATTAATTAGATGAATGCACGAAAAAATTTAAGTTAGATTGAAAAAAAATTCTAACACATTGAATATTATTTTTCTAAAATAATCTTCGTATGTAAACAAATTTTCTTAATACAAAATATTTCTCTGAAAATATTATTGAAATAGAAAAACTTATACTCATGAAATGAAACTTAGAAGAAATTATTATACAGTATTAATGGCGAAACGATAAAACTGAAACTAACATAATAAAATATTGTTCAAACGTTACATTCAATTCAGGAAATTTCATAAACTTAAGATGCAAAAAAAAAAAAAAAAATATACTAATAACATTGCAAAATGTCGAAAAATAAATGCGAAAAAAAAATAATAACTCTCCAAGTCTAAAAGAGTAAAGTCAATTTTCCTGAAGCTGAACTTAACGAGATCTTATTGAAAACGAAAAAAAAAACTTATACTCATGAAATGAAACTTAGAAGAAAATATTATCCAGAACTAACACAGTAAAATGTTGTATGAAAATTTCAAACGTTACATTCAACTCAGCAAATTTCATAAAACTTAAGATGAAAAAAATATACTAATAACATTGCAAAATTTTGAAAAAAAAAAAAAAAAACTCTCCAAGTCAAAAAGACTAAAGGTAATTTTTCTGAAGCTGAACTTAACGAGAAATGTAAAACTTCATGATACAAAAAACGGATATTCATGATATAAAACTTAGAAAAAATAATAAAGTATTATTGATGGAATCATCGAACTATTATTCCTCCTGTTAAAAGTTTTGTGTTTGGTTCATTAAAGATTCACTTGATTGGATTGTTACTTATGAGTCATAAATAATTTACACAACTCCATTAAAAGAGAGAAGTCTGACAATACTTGAAGTTTGGGCATTTCGTAGAAATAATGTAACTCGATAGAGAGGAATTCGCTTAATGGAGCAGTTAATTAAATTATTAAACTATGGGATGTTAGCATATTAGCTGAAAATTCAAAGTTGTGATAACTATGACGAAACTGATGTAGAAGTCGGGGGGGAAAAGTAGAATGCATCAAATGATATAGATTATTCATTACTCATACTCGAAAACTGAAAAATGCCTTTTGGATCAGAGGGTCGCAGGTTCGATACTCACCTCGTGTAAAAATAATTGAAGTTCGAAAATTTTTTTTATCACAAAGTATTCCTCAATGATATTTCATAAACACTAAACTTTTTCCAACATAAAATCTTTCAAACATGTAAAAAGTAAACATTGTGAAAAAAAAAATGCAATGTATGATATGTGTGAAAGTTGTTAAATTCACATTCAAAATAATTCAGCTAGGAGCACAACATGTAATTAATTAGATGAATGCAATAAATTATTGCCAGACTTGTTAAGAATAAGCTAAGATAAATTCACATTCACAATAATTTAGATAGAAGTACAAGTTGTAAGTAACGCAATGAGTGCAAATAATTATCGCAAACTTGTTTAATATAAATCATGTTATGCTATGAGAAAAGAAACAAAGACTTGGAAGTCGAAAGTAAATTTAAGTATTAGCACTAGTCATATAGTATGGATTCGAGAGCTCATGTGCTTGCTGCTGATAAGACGTCATGTGATCTTTAGTTATCAGTATGAGGTCAGATTTGATCGAGATAAATCATTTGTAGCCTTGGGTTTGATGGAAATGGTTGTTGAAATGTTTCGGAAGGACTCCTGTGATCTTCGTTGACTCCCGGCTTTTGATGCAAATTTCACGACATGTCGGTGTTTGGATTTGTGTTGATGTGCGAAATAAAGCATGAGGGAGATTACATCATTTGTTGTTGTAAATTGAAATACCAACTCATTTAGTGTAATCTCTTTTATTGCTTTTACTAATCGCCATTCATTCATAGAACATCGCTGTGATTCGCTCAACATAAGGGTAAGTTTCTTGTTTCATTTCAATAGTTTGTATATCTAATTTTTTTGTGTGTGTAGCTGAGAAAATTCAAATTTTTGTAAGATCGTAAATTTTTAGTTAAAGTTTTTTTTTCTTTTTGAAAAATTTTCAAGTCATGAAAATTGCATGTTTCAATTTCAAATGAGAAATGAGATTCTTTGAAAACACGAAATTAACATTAAAACTCATGCATTGGAAATGATTAAGTTTTGAGAAAATGAATAAGTGTAGAAAAAAAAAATGCGATGTAATATGTAGGAAGCTAGAAAATACCGTATAAATGTTAGAGTTGTTATAAGAATTTAATCCATTAGCAGATAATTGCTTGCAAAATAATGCAGAGTGATGGTAAATGTCGGGGAAGGGAACTCTTAGGAACTAAAGTTTTGAGATATAAAGTGTTTTACGAGTATCATTGTTTCGTATCTTTCTATATGACTCCTTGTAAGCAACCTTCGTAATGTTAATGTTTTTCTGTGGTCTTGATGTAAGGTTTTGTAATAGGCTACATGTGATTCTACATTTGTTGTGCAATTTCGTTAGATTCATTCATAAAGTACAGAAAAATTCTTACACTGGAAATGATGAAATGACTGTGAAACAGATTCAGCCAAATTAATATTAAGAGTAAGTTCTAATGTTTTGTTCGTATGAGAATGATTAAATATTCAAACTGGTAAAAAATATTTGGAACCGTGGAGAAAGATAAATAAATTTTGAAAACTGGAAAACTTTGAATTTGAAAATTCTGTACAAATAATCAAATTCGATAAGGTGAAATAAATTACAATTGACTAATTACAAGTTTAATCATCAATTAAATTAGCAGACTTATTCAAAATTAGTTACTCATTATAGCAGGGCCGGATGATCAAAAACATAAAAAAAAATTTTCACTGGCAAAATCTCATTTCGAGCAGAAAAACAATTGAAGCTCTAAGAACTAATTAAATTCGCTGAAAAATTATCAAAGTTCCAAATCAGTCACTGTAAAATTCGAGTTACCCCAGCTGGTGGAAATAAATTAAAAGAATTAGTTGATTAAAGAAATGAAGTGATTAAAGAAATGAAATAAGTAAAGAAATTTAATCAATGAAGAAAATTAAGTAATTAAATAGATCAAAAAACCTAAAAAAAAAAAAATTTCACTGGCAAAATCTCATTTCGGTCAGAAAAACAATTGAAGTTCTAAGAAACAATTAAATTCGTTGAAAAATTATCAAAGTTCCAAATCAATCACTGTAAAATTCGAGTTAGCCCAGCTGTTGGAAATAAATTAAGTTCGAAAAAAGTAATTAGAGAAATAAAGTGATTAAAGAAATGAAGTGATTAAAGAAATGAAATAATTAAAGAATTAAATACGTCGGGTTAGTGGGCTCGCTCCCATAACAAAAATTAATTTCAATTGACTTGGAAAAAAAAATCGAGTCCTGAAAAATAATAGAACTAACTTACTACTCTGATGAAAACTATAACTGAAAACAAAGAGAATAATTAAATTTTTCTAATGATGGAATTAATTAACTTTGGAAAACTACTAATTAAATTAGCATGCAAATTAACATTATCGGGTAATCAACAGAGCATTCTATCTGAGAGAGAAGTGATTTTTAAAATTAAGGTAAGCTTGACAAAATGAACAATGTGACGTCACTTTTATGTGACCAATTAAAATGTTTGAAAACTTGAACTAATCTAAAAACAGTGATGTCACTCTAATCCAAGACTTTCATTGGATTGTGATGAAATCACTGATACTACCAGTGCTGCACATGCGCGAACTGATAAGACAAAGGTCGCTTGTGGTCAGGGTGTGATGATTAAGTGTCACGTGGTCATCAGTTATCAGTAATGATTCACTTATCTTTCTGATTACACGCCATTTGAGTGTTCGACTTCTATGTGAAGGGATGGATTTTGTGGATGGAGAAGGTACCCAGGGAAAAAGGAAAGCTTGCCGAGACATCTTGCCTGAAATCGGGATATTTAGGAGTTGACATCGTATCAAGCTGACGGAAAAGTTGCGAAAAATAGCGTGAGTGGAGTTACGTTAATTCGAGTTGTAAAAGTAAAAAATAACTCAATTAATGTGATTCCATTTATTGCTTGATTATCTACCATGGGATTTGTTTCCTGCGGAGTTGCACCATTGTGATTCACACAACAGAAGGTAAGTTTCTTGTTTCATTTCAATTGATTGCATGCAGAATAATTCGTATAGTTAATTTTTTTTTTATCAAGTGTTGTGTGAGTTAAAGTGTTTTATAAGTTTCATTGGGTGAAATGATAGTGAATGTAAAAAAATTTGTAGTGTTCGAATGTATAAACCAATGTTAACTTGAGTGTATCGAAATGATTTTAAATTTTGACGTTGGAGAATAAATTTCGATCTTTAATTTCAACATGGGGGAATTTTTAACTTTTGATTTTGACGTTGCAAAAAAAAAAAAAAGTTTTTGATTTTTAATCTTGACATTGTAAAAATTTTAATTTTCAACTTCGACATTGTGAAAAATTTGATTTTGATTTTTAATGTATTAACGACCGAGTAATCTCTTATTGGCAGAGTATGATTATTTTTCACTTAATGGTTGAAATTTTTGACTCATTGACTTGATGTTTGAAATTTTATTCAACAATTGAGTCTTAATGAATGGATGCATGTGTGTTTGAATGATAGTGAAGGGGTTTGTATGAATGTTTGAGGTTTCACATGAAAGTCGAGGGTTGAGTATAATCGGATAAAAGTAGTAAAAATCAATGTGTGGTCTATTGTGTGTGAGTAATTGTCAGTCTTGTATGTAATGATTATTTGTATCAATGTGTTCATTAATGTCGGAAATAAGAAGTCGTGTTGGTTGAGTTTGTTTTGGGGTCGAGGTAATTAAGTCATAGTAGATTAGATGAAAAATTTTGAAGTGGCGAAAAAGTTTAAAAATTAAGTTGTAAAAGCAGGGACATAGTTAAAAAACAGTAAAATTCGTGAAAAAACATGCAATGTCCTGAACTTTATAGAAATAATCAAATTCGGAAGTGTGGGCTTTTTTAAATTTGACTAATTACTAATTAAAATGGGATGGCAATTAAACAGTCATTCATTATAGCGATCAACAGCATAAGAAATTAATTTTCACTGAAAAAATTCTATTTCGGTTTGAAAAAATGATCCAAGTTGGAAAAAAAAAAAATTAAATTTGCGAAGCGTTCGACAAAGTTCTAAAAATGATATTGTAAAAGTATGGGGAAACTTAAAAACAGTAAAATTCGTGAAAAAACATGCAAAGTCGGGAATTCCTAAATAAAATTCTCATTCCATTGTGTGAAATTAATTAAATTCGACTAATTCCTAATTAAATAAATTAGCAGGTTAATAAAAAATAGTTAATCAGTACATTGGGTCGGATTATCATAAACATTAAAAAAAAATTAATTTTCATTGACAAAGTCCGATTTCGGCTTGAAAAAAAAATTAAGTTCGAAGAAATAATTAAATTTGAAAAAAAATAAATTTCCATCAACAGATGGCAGCATCATCGTTCTTTAAAATAAAAAATTATATTGAAATAGGTTACAAAAACTAAGTTGCAAAAATTAGACAAAGTTCGAATTACAAAATAAATTAGCGTGCAAATTAACATCTTCGAGTAATCAACAGACGGCGATACAATCTTCAATTATATTGTGATCACAATTAGTGCTGAAGAGGAAGAGAGCTTCATAGCCTAGTTGGTTTGCGCGTTTGTTTGATAATCGAGAGGAAAACTTTTGGTTCGAGTTCGAACCCCGCTTCAGGAAATTGACAAAGTCCGAAATTAAAAAAAAAAAATTAAATTCGTTCACTCAATAGATGGCGTCACGAGCACCTAAAATAAAATTAAATTCCTGAAATTCGCGGGAAATATTCAGAAATTTGCGGGAAAAACCTTGTAACCTTTCACAAAAATAATTCAAAGTCCTAAAATTCGCGGGAAAATATTCAAAATTCGCGCGAAAACCCTCGCGGCGGCCCTGGGGAGGAGGCGGCGGGAGGTGGCTCTGGGAGGTGGCTCTGGGAGGTGGCTCCAGCCTCACAGCCTCCTCTTGTCCTAGAACCGGCCTTTTATATCTACTGGCGTCTTGAAATGAAGAAAAAATACTAGCAAATAAACGGGAAACAATCGTCCCTTTGTTGCTTTTGACATGTGGTACATTCCTGAAGTTACTTTTTAAATTTTTAACAGCTGCATAAGGATTTTATTTCCGAGCGACAGACAAAAAGAGAGAGAGAGAGAAGAATTTTGGCTCTTTAATTAACTTTCCAAAATATATTGTTGCAGATAATGTTAGTGTACTTCCAGCATACACCTTTTAATTTAGTTGTAGTATCTTGAATATAAGATAATTTATGGCTAATTCCATGTGTGTCTTTACACTCACTACAGAGGAAGAATCGGCACAATCGACACGTCAAATTTTTCGCACGAACTTGATAACTATTAAATACGTTACAATGCCAAATTCATCGTGCACACGTACGTGATTTTTACGGTCTGCTTGATTTTAAATATTGGCCAATCATATAGATTTAGCTTGAAAATCGTCAATACTTTCGCTAGACATAAGCAAAAACATCATAAAAACGCGGAATTTAATGCGTGCTCACAAAACTTTAATTCACAATTTTTGTTTCGTAAAAAAAGTAGGACGGATGGATGTTTACTTAACTTTATATGTTTCAGTTCTAAACTAATTTTCAGGTTTTAAAAAAATGAAATGAGCACAACGATTTTGTGAGAACTTTTATCATAAGTGGAAGTATTCTCCGAAGTGTGGTATGGAACTCTTTTCTCCAAAACGAGATAGATGTCACCCTATTCATATCTCATCAAGTAAACGATGAGGGAGGAGTAGTGCACTTTTTGCGTATAAAACTGACCTGAATCACGTTTTCTAGCCTATCCTTGAAGAATTTCTCGGAAAGCGGCCTTTGTAAGAGTCTCTAATCTGTTTAACAATGCAGACAATTACGATCGCTTCTAAGAATTTTTTGCGGAACGAAAAGCCGGCTGATGCGAGAGGGAGGCTGTTATAAGAGGGTTGCCTAATGACAGGTCTGTTAGCATTAAATTAATATGGAGAATTTCGATTTCATCGAATTTTGATCGTTTAGAGAACTGGTTGTTTAGAAGAGGTCATCGGTTCAGGGACGGGTTGACCCGAAAATTATGCATAAGCGCACTATAATTTGAAAAGATGGCCTCAGCCACCAGGATGTGCATGCGATGCATTAAAAAGGTACACATGATTGGCCAAATAAACACAAATCACTACGATTTAAGTAGCAATTTAAAATTGTTTTTGAAACGATATTCCTTTCCATAAAATTTTCGGCATAAATAAAATGAATTAATTACAATGAAATTTCGTTACAACGAAAACCAATGCAACGAAATATCCGTTTCAGAGAAATAAGTTTGCAGTCAAGATTTAGTAATTATGAATTCCGTTGCAACAAACAAAATTTGTGAGCCTTGAAGTTCATTGTAATGAGATTTCACAGCAATACTAATTGGATATCTTCACTGCAAAAAATAAATTCTGTTTTTACAGTAAAATGAAGCTAATTTTATAGTAATTTAACAGTAATAAACTGTAAAATTGCTAGTTTAAATTGATTACCGTGCATTTTAGTTTTAAACTGGAACCTCTGCTGCCAGTATTATACTATTGTTTTTACAGTATAATTCAGCTAATTTTATAGTAATAAACTGTAAAATTACTAATTTTACAGTAATAAACTAAAATTGATAGTTTTACAGTAATAAACTGTAAACTTGCTAGTTTTTCAGTTTATTACTGTGAATTTTACAGTTTTAAACTGCAATCTTTGCTTTCAGCATTATATTGTAAAAACAACAGTTAAGTTTTTGCAGTGTTTAAATACATTGAAAATAACCGTACCTTCATGAGTTTTATTTTCGTAAAAGTTCATATACTGAAAAAAAGTTTCTTTTACACTTAAAATTTTAGCATAAAAAACTAAAAATTGTGTAAAATTATGAAGACTATATATATATATATATACAGGGTGTCCACTCCTATCGTGGACCAATAGCTAATTTCTAAACCGTTAGAGATAAGCATATAGTTCATTTAGGAAAAAATCTCCAAATTACGAAAGGAATTTTGGGTCTATTCAATGTTTTTCAAAAAATCAAATTTTGAAAGAGTTACGAAATTTAAATTTTTATACAGCCCCCCAGTCCTATCAATCATATTTAGTAAAACATTCTTGACACTGTAACGTTTAAAACTAAAAAAAAATCACTCTTCTACGACAAAAATTGACCGAGTTATGACGTTTTGAAAAATCAAGATTTTGAATGATTTTGCATACGGTCCCTTCAGCAATCTCTCGATGACGTCAGGAAGTAATGCAAAATCTTGATTTTTCAAAACGTCATTACTCGGTCAATTTTTGTGGTAGAACAGTGATTTTTTTTTAGTTTTAAACGTTACAGTGTCAAGAATGTTTTACTAAATATGATTGATAGGACTGGGGGGCTGTATAAAAATTTAAATTTCGTAACTCTTTCAAAATTTGATTTTTTGAAAAACATTGAATAGACCCAAAATTCCTTTCGTAATTTGGAGATTTTTTCCCAAATGAACTATAAGCTTATCTCTAACGGTTTAGAAATTAGCTATTGGTCCACGATAGGAGTGGACACCCTGTATATATATATATATATATATATATATATATATATATATATATATATATATATATATATATATATTCTATACATATTCTTGTAACATTTATCTTTTCTTTGGAAAACATTCCTAATTTGAGCTAAATTGCTTTGTGGATGTATTTTTACCAACTAAAAAATGTTTTGAAAACGTTAATTTTTCAATAAATTTTTTGGTGCAAAATAAAAGAAATGAATACAAAAATTCAATATCCTTAAATGTCTTGAAAATGAAAATAATTTCATGAATTTCCCATCACAAAAATTTATTGATTAAAAATGCATAGTTTACATTAAAAATATTCTACTATCAACATTTAGATAATACATCCTCTAAAATCTTAAGAAATTTAGAAAACTGAAGTTTTACTATGTAAGAAAGGATATGAAAATAAAGATCTCCTACAAAAAATGAATGATCAAATTTACACAAAGCAGCATTTATTTAGTATATACTAAACAAAATAATCTCATTTTCCCTGAAAAGCATTGTTTACCTTAATTATATTTTAAAAACAGAAATTATAATTAAAAATATTGTGATCTAATTAACCAAATAATTTCAAGGAACAAAACGAAAGGAATAAAAGATCTTCTTTATAGTTCCTTACCGCTCTTTTAAAATTTCCTCCTTCTGCTTTCAACATCTGAATTTTTGGCGATGGCGATTGACAAAAAGTAGCCAAAATGTAACTTCTATGCTCGAAACCCGAGAAAGGATTCAGTTGACCCTTAAACAGTTTCATTTTTATTTTTTATTTTTTCAGAATTCGTTCCAAAACATGTCACATTTTTTAATCGCATTTTTGGTTCATTTTACATTTACCAGTAGGCCCGTCATTTAGGGGGGCAGGGGGGGTCAATTGCTCCCCCTGGCTTTGAGAAATCAATGTATTTACATATAAGTGGGCGTGGTTTTTTTATGTTTTCCTGTGAAATTGCATTGTGCTTGGACCCTTTGCCCCCCCCCCCCCCTGGAAAAACTTGAAATGACGTCCCTGTTTACCAGTCTATCAGAACAGAAAATACAACAGAATGCAAGTTATCTTTTACTGGATGCCTCTCACCACACATCTATACGAATAATTTTCTGCTCAAAATAGAAAAGATTTGGGTTAAACAGTGAAAGCGAAATTGCAAAATAGTAATCAAATGCTCGTAGAGCGTGTTGCCAATTAATCAGTAAAGGCCCGGAAGCGATGCCCGTACGCTGTACGAGCAAAGCAGGGAAAAAGTTAAAAACCGTGTGTTCTGCAATTCATATAAAACAACTCAATTAAAAATATTCTTTACAGATTGCAAGTAGCTTCATGAGCTCTATGATGCTAAAAAAGGAAGGGGTGTGCAATAATGGCTATCACCTCAACTGGGTATGAAAAAACCAGCGAAATTCGTTCTTCGCATGAAATTTGAGAAAGCTCTTGGATTTTTTTTTGGTTTGATTTGCCCTAAATTTTGATACAAACGATTAATCATCATTTTGACATAAATAATTAGCAAATAGTGCAAACTTTAAAGCACAGTACATACTTCACTTCAATAATATTCTTGTTTGAAAAATTAATGATTTAAGCATAGCACAAGCAGAATCAGGAAGAACTTTACGGGATACCCATGGTAAAGATTTTGTGATGGAGGGAAAGCACATAACTAGCAAATAAAAGTTACAACTCACATTTACGGATTCCGAAACCTTAAAAGATTAAGCTTCTAGTCCAAACATGAATAATGCCGATTGATTTCTCGTAAAAAATGCACATTTTAACTCCACTATACAATGTCGTTCATCTATTAAACAGCAAAGAATATTCACAGCGTTTAAGAGTAGAAAGTTCGTAGGTTGTTGCTCGTACAGGATACATAAAGTTCAATCTATTAGGGGGAATTATCAGCATGTGTAAGTCAGGGTTCGCCAAATCAGGCCCAGCTCAAAAAAAAAAAAAAAACGCACACGTTTTTTTTAGGGTGGACCCACTTGAAAAAACCCGTTTATGTCGGTAAAGTCAGCTTTTTCACAATTTACTGCATATTGAAAATTTTCGTTTTAGAAACAAACTAAATATTACGAATATTTTGATCAATACTAAGCCTACAAATATGTATTGATCAATTTAGTTGTAATATTTAGTTTGTTACAATATTTAGTCTTGATCAGTATCTGGTTCAGGGCATCTTCCTTTCCTAAAAACTTCTTATGTATTAGAAATAAAACTGCACGTGAATTTCACACTTATTTATTTTGTTATTTATTTTTTTTAATAGTTAGAAGATCAAAATATGCAATAATTATTCCAATCTATAAATTCAATTCAAAATTAATTTAAAATATAATATCACTTTATAAATTCCAAATTACAATACTGTTTCCAAACTTGCCGAATAAGAACTTTTTAGGAGGTCAAAATGATCTCTCTTCAGGACTCCCCTGATTCTATGAAAAGTAAAAGTAAGTACAAAATATTTGAATAGAGAAGGATATTAAAATGATTTTTGGAAAAATCCGAAAAAGCCCGGGTTTTCCATCAAACTCACGAAAAAACCCGGGTTTTTGATCAAAACCCCTGGTGGGCTGGGTTTTTTAAACCCTGCTGTAATTTCTAAATTGTGTGAAACAGGGGTGCCCACAGGGGGGGGGGGATTTTTTAAAACTAATTTATTTGTTTATTTAAATTATTTATTAATTCATTTTTAAATTAAATTATTTTTGATTTTTTAATGTAAATTATTCATTAATTTATTTTTATAATTTATTTCTTTATTATAATTTATTTATTTATTCATTTTGTGTGTGTGTGTGTGCTTGGAAGGTCTAGAAAAGGGAAAAAAAGCGATTTTCTTCTGCGCATAATTGGTACTTTAAAAAAATTAGTAATATCTAAAAAAATAATAGTTATAATTTAAAAAAATAAATAAAAATATTTAAAAAAAAATAAATAAATAATATTTTTAAAAAACATAAATATAATATTTAAAAAATAAATAAATAATAGTTAAAAAAATAAATAAATGATAAAAAAAAAATAAATAAAATAAAAAATATGGATAAAAATAAAAAGCACAATAAGGTTGGGAAAAATTTTGGGGGGGAATTTGCGCTATTGAGCTTGGAGGGGATGGGCACCCCTGGTGTGAAATTAACCGTAATATTTTGGGACAGTCAACTTCGTACGCTTCTCGTGTCTAATCTATTAAATCTCTCTGGAAGTTTCAATTCTCGTTAGGAAAATAAAACCATTGTACTGAACCTTTCTGCATGAAAAGTATTTCAATCCATTCATCTAAGTCGACAAAACAATGGTTTTTTTTGAAGTCATCTCCATTGCCGAATGGTTCGTTATCGCTGTGATCTGAGTAAGACAAATTCGGGGATGATTCTAGGTATGCTTCTGTCACCGCTAAGTAGTTTTTTAATTTTTTTTCCTTTCGGTTAAAAAATCTTCAAACTCTGAATAAAAGCACGCACCTCTGATAGTTAAACCTGATAACGTCCTGAAATAAACATAACTTGTTTCAAAAAAGGAAATTCTTCTTCATGATTGATGCAGTACGATAAGATATTAAAACTTACCATTTTCGTTTCGGAAATGCGAATCAGTAAATAAAGTTGAACATTGAGAGTTAAGCGAGATATATAAAAGAACTTGAGCAGTTGGGGATGCATGAATGCATCTCATCTGCTTCGTTTATTTTCGTGGCTTATCTTATTAAAGAAATTTACGTATCAGATTGTGGAACTGACGAAAGCAAACGAGTTGAAAACATGACTATATTTCATAAAATTATATTTATATATATATCTTGTACTTTGATGTCTACGGAGCTCAACTCTTGATTTTGTTGAGCCAGAAGCTGCTTTTACACCCTTTCTTTTCTTTGAGACTGTCAACAACCCTGATGAGTCCTGTGTCGTTTTATTTTTATTTTATTTTATTATTATATTTCTATTTACTTCAATTAACATATTGCTGCCTTCGCTCATATTTAAGTCAGCTTTTAATGTTTAAATTTTCATAAGTTTTGTATCTTTAGTTGGTTTCTTCTTACTTTAAACATTAGGAATTTTATTAATTAGCAATATGATTCAGTTTCTGTAGTTTTTGTTTGCAGCAGTGAAATGTCACTGTTTGTGGAATTGATGAAAGCAAACGAGTTGAAAACATGACTATATTTCATAAAATTATAATTACACCTCATATTCAAAATATTGAATAATTGGAAAAAAAATATAAGAAGCAAATCATTTTTTATTTATTTATTTTTTATACTAATTGCAATTAAATTGCTTGTAAATGAAATAGGGAATGCTTATATAATATTTTAACGTAAACAATATGTAAAAATAATAATAAAATTGATATTGCAATAGACTTCTGAAAAAATCAAAATATTAGAATAAACTTAACATTGGTTCAAAATATTAGAGTATTTTATTTTATGTAAAATATTACTGGATGAATATGAAGTAAATGGCAGTTAATACTTCGTAGCATCTCCCTTAGCTTTAACAACAGCGTTCAATCGATCTTGAATGCTACAAACAAGTTGCTTACAAACATTTCAATCAATATTAGACTAAATAGACTTTATACGTGCCACTAACTCAGTTC
>JAXGGA010006723.1:0-10000 GCA_038373865.1 Uloborus plumipes
TGTATTGCTAGATATTAGTCATTAACTACAGAGTTACCAAAATTTGATAAAAAAAAATACAGGATTGACACAAATGTGCCAGAAGTCATGCCTTCTTAATTCATCTCTCTCTGGCCTGAGACGAGACAAGGAAATGCTTTTTTTTTCTGCTATTCCCATGTGGGAAAGAAAATGTAGGTAATTGTGTTCATTGCACTTTTGAAATATTTTTCATGCCTACTCCACATTTTTCCTGATACTTATTACACTCTTTCACATGGTGCATTTGCAGAGCTGCAGTAATGTCAAACTCATAACGCTTATGATCAATGTAATCAGTGTTTCCCAATTACTTTTCAAGCAATGTCAGTTAAAATGAAATCTTTGTTATGCTACCCTGTTATAAATATTTTCATTTTGTGGTTGGTTGTTTATTGTCAAGATGGAACTGTCGAAAAAATAGAGAATGATCATGAAAACTAAAGAAAAGAAAGCTTGTTTTGCATTTAAACAAAAAGCATTAAAATAAAAGCAAACTTAGAGTCAATTTATTAACTTTTTCGTAAGTTCAATTTGAATGTGTTTATTTAAAAAAAAATCAAATGTTAATTTGTGTAAATTTCAATATTTCATTTTTGAGTTGCCTTATGTTTTGGGAGCAATAATTTCTATTGAAGAAAATCACTTTGCGGAATTACCTTGTCTATGCCTAAACTCATTGGGGAAAAAACAGAAACTTTCTGGTTTTGAAATCAATCGAATTCTCTTAAATGGTGACAAAAAATATGGGTGTGAAGGGGGTGGGGGCGAGGTGTAGAATATAATTTTTATTTCTGTTAATTTTCTCTCAATACTGTATTTTTTGACACTTTAATGCCATTTATTTTATTTTTGCACTTTTTACTGTATAATTGTACTTAGTTCATTAAAAGAGGTTTAGTATTTGAATAGAAGTTTGCATAATTTCTGACACCATAAGTAAAAAAATGTATTTTGAAACATGCAAGCAGACACATGTTTCGCCAAAAATTGCGTGACAGGTTAGATTTCAATTCATTTGTATCTTTCAGACATTACATTTATTTTAATAGTTAAAGGTTATTTTATGATATATTACGTTAAATTTATCAATTTACTTTACATTTTACTAATTTGGTTACCTTTTCTCTTAATTTTTAGTTATTAAATTATCTAATTTTATTTTTTTTTTCATCACATTTATTTTCTTTTTCTTTCCTTTTTTTAAATTTCTCATAATTTTTTATGCATTTTGAAATATTTTAAATCTATTCAATAATATCTAGATATATGCATCTTACTGTGTTTATTCTTTTTGTGCTATTTTTTTGTATAGCTTAGAATTCAGCTCTTTTTCAAACTGGCAATTTCATGAATGCTTTTGAAAAATAAGTTCTTATTTTATGTCAACTGTTCTTCATTAAATTAATCTTACTATAGTGTTGTATTTTCTGCTTAGTTGCCTTTAATCATTTTGTTTTTCAGAAGCTTTTTGTTATTATTAAAAATTACATTTCAAAAAAATACTCTTAAAATAATTTTGAATTCAAAACAAATAACTGTTTATTTAAATACCTCTCTTAAAATGATTTGAAAATTTTTGACAGGTAGCTTTTTGCTTAGTTTTTATTAAATTTAACTCAAAATGTGTCTCGTTTTGTAAAAATACATAATTTCACTTAACTGGTTGTCTAAAATGTGGACTTAGCTTATTTTTTTGGAAAACGTTTTTGATAGTTTAATACCTGTTCTATACATAAAATAATAATTTTTTTTTTTTTTTTGTAAAAAAACATTTTTTTTTTTGTTGGTAGATTGAAATATGTTAGTGTCCCTGTGTGTGTGTATTTTGGAAAGCTTTGTCCTATATTATTAGTAATTTGTAATATTTTGTTAATTTGTTGTTACAATCCAAAAGAACATTACTTTTTTATTTATACAAACATATATTGTTAAATTGCAAAAGTCTTTTTAGGCTATAAGAGTTGATCAAAATGTTTTATAATTTCAGTATAAAAGTTACTTGTGATCTTTAGTGAATCAATGGTTGCTCTTAAGTAAACAATCCTTCCTTTATTAATTTCAAAATGTGTGTTCAAACATTGAAGTAATTTGTGCTTAGAATGTTTTTGTGTAGCTTTCAGAAAAATGGCAACAGAACTTTTTAGCTGCTACTGATGGGCATTTAAGGCTTATAAATCACTATACAGAAGTAGTTGATTTTTTATTGAAACAAAAAGGATCTTCATTCAAACCATCTGTTAAGAAAAATGACACAAATTTCGAATTTGTACCAGTCAATCTTCATGTTCAAAGAATGTGGGTTCAAAATGTTACAACGCGCAAAAGTAAGACTCAGTGACTCTTTTATTTCCCCATTAAAACTTTGATTATTTTGCAGTTATTTATTTTTTAAATGTTTATTTACAGCTGGTGTATATGATATTATAACAGTTGGAGCATTTTCTGCTTTCTCACGTCGTTTCAGAGAAGGAGGATTGCTGAGATTGCTAAATCAGTTAAAAAGTTATTATCCATCATTTAGGTAAACTATGAAATCTTTAATCATTACTTAAATTCAATTTTAAAGGCATTTTTGCCGTATTTGAAAGCAAACTTTATATTTCAGTTTAATATTTGGTGTTTTTCCTGAAAACTAGTGGTGATAATGGTTCTGCAATATTAGGCCCTGATCCAATCTCCAGATCTGCAGAGGCTACTATGAGGATAGAACAACTGCAAGAAGAGATTGAAGCAGATTTGCATAAGTTAATTGCTCTTTGTGACCAGAAAAATAGACCTAATGTTCAGTCAGTGTTGAATTCAATCAGCAGTAAGGTTTGTTTTCCACATTCTCATTGTTGTTAGTTTTGTTTGAATTTGGAAACAGTGTTTGGTGTTTAGATTGCAGTACTGAGAAGTGTTTACTTACTTCAAGCTTTGCTTGAAATTTTTTTTGAACTTATGCTCATATTGTACCAATTTTGTGTTATAACTAACCACCTTCATCGTCTAGATATTTTCCCTGTTTGTGTAGTTTGTTGTTTATGATATTCCTCTATTTATGCCAAGATCGCCTTCATCGACAGCTTCTTAAATAATTTTGGATGCAGTATTAAAAATTAATTGCTTCTGTATCAATTAATCTGTAAATCTATCCATCCATTTAAATCTTTCTAATCTATATATCTCTGTATTTGACTAATCTGTATATTTATCAATCTATATCATTCAATATATCTTTGTATCTAGCTTTATATTTAGCTATTTGTATCAAAATCTAACTATTTGTATTTATCATTCGATGTCTATTGATAGAAATATCAAATTCAGGAACTAAAACTCAGTGGTGCAAAAGCTCATGGGAACAAAGGAATATCCCATACCCATCTCTTTTTTGTGATCAAAAGTTCTGGGGGTCAAAGGCAGATTGTTCTGGTTAGTTTGTCAGCCAAACACGAAATCCTCAGCATTTAGTTCCCAGTATTAGTTAGTATGCTTAGTACTCAATTTCAAGATTTTGCTTGGGAAAAACCAATTAGTCCCTCATTGTACTTGTTGAAATCTCCCATATTTATTAGTCTATATCTACATGTATAAGTAATCCACACTGTACACAAAATTTGATGTTTCTGCCTTCTCAGAAAGTGCACCACAAAAATATAAAAATCTTATTTCTAATTCGCAACAATTAGTAAATGAGAGTAAAAATCTTGTACAGTGTCAGCATAGTTTCACTGCTAGGTGCAGAGTGGTTAAAATTAAACTGATAGTACTTAGAGACTTATAGCTCTGGTTGTACTGGATGGATCTAAACAAAGCTTCAAGTATAATTTATGCAGATCATGCCAGTGAGATTTTCGCGGAACAATAGTTTGAGATTTCACTTCCAGGTGGCCCTTAAGTGAGTTATAAAGAGAATATAGCAGGTTAAAATAATAAAATATTTTATTTGTGCACATATTCCTAATGCCCCCGTTTAAATTTGATTATACCAACAAAATCAAGGCTCAAGAAATCTTCAGGTTATAGTCGACAGCTGGGCTCATAAACGACTGAAGGGGGACACTAAAACAATATTAACAATTCAGTACAAGAATTATGAGTTACAAAATGCAAAACCAAGAGAAGTGTTGCAACATTGAATGACTTAAAGAGCTTCATAGCACATCATTTGGGAAGCATCAAAACAGATAAATTAGGATCTGCTGTTGAAAATGCTGTCTATTGAGATAAAATTATGCATGTGTATTAGGGTGGATACCTAGAGCACCTACATCATCCTAGACACGATTGGCAGTTTGAATTTTTAGAAAATGAAGCAGAGATAGGGAGAAAGTTGTTCATTTTCCTTAAGCCTGTGCCAAAAAGATAAATAAATAACTCTTCATAAATTGTTGAAATTGTGAACTCATGTGGAGCTTACAAAACAATTTTACAAGAGTTTTAAGTTAAGTGAAAAAAATTCTAAAAAGGGTAACAATGTGCATTCAGCTGAACAATTTCAAAAGTACATTGCATAATTCAATGGAGATTGGTTATAACCAGTGGATGTTATCTAATTAAATGTATAATTGAATACTGATTAGTTTGTTAATATTTGTTAACTGTGCTCTGCTATACTTTCTAAATCAGTTTTAAATATGCTCAAGTTCAGGCAATTTTATCTACCTTGTATCACTTTTTAAGCTGTTTGATTTTATTCTATAGATATATTTTTTTCCTTGTAGGGAGATCAACTGACTCGTGTGTGCTCTGCACAATTATTTGAAGATGTTCTCTTGATATGGGATTCTTTGAAATCTGAGTCAACTTCAAATCCTAAATCTGATGTTGTTCCTACTTTGTCTCCAGCTTTAGTTCCGGCAAAGGAACATTTTCTAAAACACTCGCAAGATGAATCTGATGCTCTACCTACAGCTGTAAATACAAAATTGGAAGTACAAACTGAACCTTCTGATACAATACAAAGCATAAGTTCTTCAGAGCACGGTACTACCTGTGATCAAGAAAAATCATATCAAGTTAATAGTCCTTCACAAATTGGCCTAGAAGAAATAGAACCCTTAGTGAGTATTTCCATGTCTTGTATTAATAAAATGTTTAGAGTCCCAATTATCAGCGTTAATATAGAACAAATTCATCTCAGATAGGTGGAAAACTTAAGTAATCCAAATTTTCTTACTGCATCACTAATGAAGGAGATGAAACAAATGTTCTTATATCATTAAATATTGCAAATTTGAGATTCAATTAAGTTGTCTCTCCTAATGTAAAACAATAATAAGAGATGTCAATATAGGTATAAATTAGTTGAAGCTCCCAACTCCTTTCCATTCGCCTGTATGAAAACATAGTTTTCAGTCTGGCCAAAAAATCATAATTTTCTTATTGGTGAATGGTCAAAATCCATTGCCCAAACAGTTCCACTTTTCCTCCCATAGTGTTAATATGGAGATATATGCTCTCTAAGTGAAATCATTTTCTGTGTTTTTATATTTGAATGCAAACATAAAGTAGTTATAGATGTTTACTCTAAGGAAACTGACTGAATATACTGTAATAGCAATCACTCTATAATAGATATGTTTGTATTTTAATATCAAACAGATGAGACTTACTCGGTATTAACTTGTTCAAAGCAAGTTTAAGAGCTATACTATTGGTTGATTGCACTAGGGTAGCCAGGATTTCCTCTTGGGAGATGAGGTAGTCATGGAAATCCTTTCATGCATACATCTCTTCTACATCTCTTTTTTTTTACGGATATTTTTGAGATATCAAATACAGCCTGACCGATGAAAAAATTATCCATCGGCGTCTGGCCGTTGCTTACTTGAAGAAAATATTGGCTAATTGGTCTCCGGAAGCATCTAAATACTGATATATCTGATGTAAGGATTTTAGAATTTACCGAATTTTGGACAGCTACCAAAATGTTCAAAGCCCACAATCACTTATCAAACAATCACTTTGATGAGAGTTTTAAGAATTATATACACTTTCATTAAAATAATTGAAGGGCTTGGGAGATGAAGGGGTTAAAAGATAAAACAGAAATTCTAAATAATTAAAGTTCAAAGTTTTATTGTTACAGTTGTTGCAGCTTTTTTTGTTTTCTGGTTTTGTCATTAGTGTGCATTTGAAATTGGTCTATTGACATCTACTGTTTGATGTACCAAGTTTTATTTCCTTACCTGTATCCATTGCTTACCATTGTACAGAGTGTTCAGTTTTTAAAATGTAACTTAGCCCCTTCATCCTCCAAGCCCTTCCATTACCGTATAGATTAGCGTGTTAGTCTACACTGCAAAAAGAAAAAAAGAAACTAATGTTTTTTTCAGCCGAGATTCGAGCTTAAAACTGTAAAATGCACAGTAATAAACTAAGAAATTGCTAATTTTAAAGTTTATTACTGTGCATTTTACGGTTTTAAACTGGAACCTCTGCCTGATGGGGTTAAGGACTTAACTTTAAAATTAAAGTTATAAACATTCATTTTAGGCTACTTTTGGTGCGTTTAAGAAAAGGAATAACGTCAGGGATCGCTTTTCTTTCCTACTCTGAAAAGCTCATATTTTTTATTTATTTTTGGAAAAATGCTTTTTGAAAACCTACTTAAACTTCTCTTTTTCATAAACATTTGACAGTTTTTTTCTGTAGTAATATTCTCAGTTTCCATTCTTATTCTTTTATTTTTTGAAATGGAATACATCTCTTGATCAACTTTCATTTTACTTCCCCTTATTCAGCTTTGAACATTTAAATAATATTTTGACTTTAAAATACAACCGTTTAAACACCCTCTCTCTCAACTCAATTTTACCTTTTCCTCAATTAGAAACATATTTCGACCATCCATGTATTTTTCTTTGTTCTGTGATTTTCAATGCAATATTTTCATTTAAAAACTTGAAATATAAATATGTCGGGTGGCTCTTTATTACTGTTATATTTATATATCTATCCATGTTTTCTTAAATACGGCTTGTGGTAGATTTCTACAATGTGCTGAATACATTTTTGTTAATTGAAAAATATTTGAAACACACATCTCAGCTACCATTTGCTAAGTTTTCCATCGGCATTGGTATTCCGAAAGCAAAATTATTGACCATTGGCTGTCTTTGAATAATTGGTTAACAATCGGCATTGGCCCAATGGTCAACAAATGCGGTCCATCAAAATCTAATATGAAGCTTGCACATGTATTTTTTTTAAATATAACTTGTCATAGGTTTCTTTTTAGAGTGTACTGAACAGATTTTTGATCCTTAAAAAATGTTTGAAACACACATTTCAGGTACCATTTGCTAAGTTCTTCCATTGGTCATCAACCGTTTGAAAAAAAAAAAAAGCCCGGCCATTCTGCTGTCTTTAAACAATGGACATTGGTTTGTCGGCCAAAAAATACCATCGGTCGAGCTCTAATATTAAGTATTTACATGATTTTTTTAAAAATATGACTTTTCTTTAGTTTGTACAATGTATTAAATGCATTATTGCTCCTTAAAAAATGTTTGAAACGTACATTTCAGCTACCATTTGTTAAATTTTTCCATCGGCCGAATGCATTGGCCACCAGCCTTTCCAAATAGAAAATAATCTGCCATCGGCTGTTTTTGAACAATCCGCAGCGGATGAAAAATGCGAACGATCAAGCCCTAATATCTAGTCTGTGCATGAAACAGCATTTCGTGCATTCTACTTTTTGGATACTTGAACCTTTATGAATAAGAAAAAAAATCCTAACCCTCTAGAGGGGGTTAACTCCCAAAACCCCTCCTTTGCTGTATCCCTGTTTGATTGAAATATGTTGTCTTAGATACCACTAGCATATTCAGTCAAAATGAAGGGAACATATAGAGATTTATAAGTTTTATTAGATACAATTTTGTTCAGCACATATTGTGGGGCAATTATTTCTGGTCTAAAATTAAACTAAACAAATTTCGTTAACTCCTTGGGTTTTACTTAACCCTAGTGTCAATAACCGCGTACCTGGGTACCCATTTGCTATTTTGATCTCAATTTTTACCATTTCTAATTAAGCCTTGGTCAAATGGCTCTTATTCCTCGTTATTTACACGAATCCGAACCAAACAGAGTTATAACCGTGTTTTTAAAAAAATATTTTTTTTCTTTTTTTTCAGCATTAAAAATTCCTTAATCGTTATTCAATAACCGGGTATCTGGGTACCCGTTACTTTTTTCCGCGTTCCTGCTAGAAGTTAATGATTTGTATTAAGAAAAATGTAATCAGCTATTACAATTATTATTATTATTCATTTTTATTACACTTATTGATGTTTTATTGTTAATTTGTTGCTTTTTTTTAACTTTTAGTGTGACAAATATAATTTTCGAAAAAATACTTAAGAATACACATTATTATTTGTTTTTATTATTATCGGTAGTAGCCAGACAATGAAAAAAAAAAGACATTTTATCACATAATTGACATTGGCAAATTGAGACTATGGCGAGTTTTTGTCAGTACTGAGTATAAGCCTTGCAATTAATGATCAATTTAAGAAATGTATATATATCTATATATATATACACACACAGTTAATTCGCAATAACTCGAAGCACGATAACTTGAATATTACTATAACTCGAATTTCTTATTAGGTCACGACCCCTTTGTCTTCAATTCTATGTTAATTTTCTTCCATATCTCGAAGTTTACTTCCCTTAACTCGAAGTTTTTCTGATGTGACTAAACATTTGATAGTTAAAAATGAGAAAAACCTTCAAGTGAGAGCAAGAAATTTTATTTATTCTTCTTTTGTGTGTGTGTGGGGGGGGGATTCATTCAGAGAAAATCTGAAGTCAAAAGAAATTCTGATGAAGCAATGTGTAATAAGGGAATAACACCTGTGGTGACTCTTGCTATATTGTTTGTACTTATTGCGTTTGTAAGGGATTTGATTTTTCCAAAAGTTTTGCTTCTTCAATCTTCAATGAAACCTGACAGTGGCGTAGTGATTATTAAATTAAAAACAAACGACTTTTAAAGTAGTTGATAAAGAAAATTTCTTTAATGTGAATTTTAGAAATGTGATTAAAACACTGAGGTTTGCGATGAAGAGTATATACAAACTATGGAAGAAAATGAATCTGTTGCCAAGGAAGAATGATGTGTGAAAAAGCTGTAATATTTACCGTTCTCTAAATTACAAAACTGCTCAATGCAGCTTAAAATGACGGATTATCCTACAAGAATGAAATATGTATAAAAAGAAAGATTTCTTTTTCTTTTTTTTTCTTAACGTTTTAATTCAAATAGTGTACATTTTAATCAATTAAACTTGTCAGTTATCTATACATAAATTGAATATTCTAAGTTTTCGTTATTAAAGTGTTGGAAATCAAAACTAATGATAAGTCGAACTTCCGATAAGTCGAAGTTTTTTTTTCGGTCCCTTCAAATTCGAGTTATCAAGAATTGATATATTAGGGTGTCCCAAAAAAATGAAAGTCGGAATTTTTTAACGTATACCCGCTTATTTTTTTTCCTTTCACATAAAAACAATTGTAAAAAAAGTTTCATGCAATTTGAACTACGGTAATCCGTGCCGACTTCCGTCCGAAAGTGAGAACTAGCACTTTTTCACTAGGCCTGTTCGAAAAAAACTTTTTTTGGAAATTCGAAATTTCATATTAATAAAACGCTTCCCCTATGTCCCGACATGTCCCAAAGAATCATTTATCCAAATTAAAAAATATTTAGGTACCCCACAATATGCCTTAAGTTCATAATTTTCTTCAAAAAATAGCGTTTTTTCTTTGTATTTTGTAAGCAATGAAAGATAAATTTTAAGAAATAATCAAAATGAAAAATATGAAGCATAAAATATATAATTAGTGCAAAATAAAAGTTTTCTCACTCATTTTATATTCATTTCTCCCGTAAAGTACTCAAAATTACTGTTTTTTTAAAGTTTTAAGTTAAACTTTTCCATTTTTAACACTATATTTTCTTTATAATTAAAGTTAA
>JAXGGA010006723.1:15000-45000 GCA_038373865.1 Uloborus plumipes
AAAAAGAAAACGGTTGCTGACACTCAGTGCTAGGAGTTTGGGGGCCTCAAACATGACACTTTTTTACTTTCTTCGACAAAGTTTGGCCACTCTTGACAGGAACCCCCGAAAGTCAGTTGTAAAATTTAAAATATGTTTCAATTTAGACCCTAGATGTAATGCTGTAATGGTAAAGAATACTTTAGTTGATGCTCAACACGCAGACATAATTAAATTTTAAAAAATGTTGCCTTCAGAAAACTTCTACGTTGGGCAAAACTTTACGAATTTTTACAAGTTGCCAAAAATGTTTTGAGGGGAAAAGAAAATACGTGTCTTCTGAAATCTGTAGAAGAATCCAGCATAAAAATTTTAGCAAAACCTTAAATGGTATGTATCTGACTTGCCTGACTCTTATAAAAACTGCCTCTTAAACGTGACCCTTCACTGCATAAACTTTAATTTGCACACAACTGTTTTTCTTCTGTTGATTGTTATAGAATTGATAAACTTAATTAAGTAAATGCCTTTGTTTCAAAAGATGTTTTTTTGTTGTGTAAATTTTGTTGATTCCCCTCTCCCCAATCTTTTCAACTTATTTCGGATATTTTCTTTGTTACCTTATAGTTTTCAGTTGTTTACAAATACTACATTTTACTTAGAGTACTCTCAGCCTTATTAATCTTGGGAGGGGGGTGGTAATAGGCTCCCCTGTTTTATTTATTTAGTTTTTTTCTATTACTGGAGGCTGTCCACAAATGATGCCATGCTTTGAAATTGGGAGTTTGTGACAAGGGGGAAGGAGACATAATATTTTGTGTGACATCACACATTTTTACAATAATATGTTTATGAAAAATAGTGTGATGAAGAGAGCGGGTAAGATGCACAGTGACACTTTGTGACTGAGATGAGGGAGTTAAAATGTTGAAAAAAATGTGACATATTTTATAGACTTTTACTAACTTAACCTTTTATGCCCTAAAATAATTTATAGATGAATTTTTATACATTTCTATGTTTTTCTTAGTTGAAAATACATCAAATAACAAATGTACATGGTATAAAAATTTTGACAACCACTATTGTTTAGGCCCTAGAACTGGGACTAGCCACTAAGATAACTGTTTCTGATCACTGACACCAACTGTCGGTCTCTCGGCAAAGTACAAGGAATGGTGCTTGCCATTACCAGCAGAATTCCAGCTACATTGGATTCATTACACTAAATTAATGTAAAGTGTACTAAACTGGTTATATTACTAAAATATAAGCACAATTGTGGAAATTGTCAGGGCATAAAAGGTTACTTATCTTTTGGCTTCTTTTTCCTGCAGTTTACATTTAAATCAGAATTATTTTTTAAATATTTATTTTTGGTTAAATTTATTCTATGTTACTTTTCAAAAAATGATATTTTTTCGTTCATTTCTTTTGATATCAATGCAATTTTTTTTATATGAAAATATCTCACTTCAATAAGCATAATTACTGTGATCCATAAATACATTAAAAATACATTAAATTCATTACGTGCATTATCTATTTGTTTAATTTTTTATTAATTTATCTTCATTGATTTATTTTGAATTAATTATAATCTATAATTTTTGTTCTCTCAAAGTTTCAATATTTATTGATATAATCTAAAGATTTGATCATTATATTAGAACACTAATCGTATTAAACAGGTGTTTTGTTTAAGAAAAACTTACTTTTCATTTTTCTGAAACAAAACTATTGTATTACTTTTAAACTTTTAATTAAAAACAGGCAATTTTTCCTGATTGTGATAGATTTTTGGAAATGAACTCTTGGGTTAGTATAAAGCCAGTTTTCCAACTTATTTTCTTCCAAATTTAATATTACATCCCCTTAAAACAGCTCTGAAAGCTACGTTTTCATATAGGAGCACAAGTTCGAACCCCCTGCTTAACTGAGCTTCTCTTTAAAAATAAAAAAAAGTTTTTTTTTTATGTTATCAATTAGCAGTGTAAAGTATTCATACGTGTTTTGTTTTCTACCAGAAAATGCATTACTTGTTTTTACAATAACCTTTCATGTGTTCTATATTTACTCTTGTGAATCTACCACTTTTACTTTATCAATTAAATAGCATTAATATTTTGTTTAATTTCTCTTTAATTTCAGGATTTAACACATTTGAACATAAAAGCAAGTATTATGTGTATGGCAGGCAAAGTTCAGTCATTTATAGCTGAATCTAAAATCGAGTCTTCAGATGCTGATTCAAAAGTCAAAGTTCTCGATTGGACTGCCGAACTTATGCCAAGCATTAAAAAATTGCGACAAGCAATTCATTGTCTTCTTAAAACTGCAAAAATAACATATAGTATTATGTCTCTTAAGGTATGATTTACATAATTGCTGCCCTTCGAAGCAAGAAAGGTGTTTCTCAAATTGCTAGCATTTGGCTATAAGCATTTTTCTAAACAATTATTTCACATCCCTTCGTACATTTTTTATTCTAGCAATTGATATTTTCTTTATTTTTCTAAAACCAAAGTATTTCTAATACAGTCGACGCTCGTTATAACAACCACACGTTATAAAGACCATCCTAATATAACGACCGGTGAGAAAACCCCCAACTGTATCCCAATATACTCTATGTTCTATCTCTTATAGCGACCACTCGTTATAAAGACCGTTTTCTGTAGGACGGAGACGGTCGTTATATCGAGCGTCGACTGTAGTATGATGTAATGTTTTTCAAATGAAAAAAATAAATGAAAGAAAATATCAAGAAAATTCTGAGGTACACTTTTCTACCTTAAAAAGGCAGATTAGTGCATAATGCTTTTATCTTATAAATATTTTGAAATGTATGAACTAATTATTTTTTATAACTACTTGCAGCTTGTAAAATTTTATTCTAAAATTGGACAGGGGGATAAATGTTCATCAACAAGGAATCGATTTAAAAAACAACTTATGCCAGCTCATATTTTTCTGCTTAAATGAATTATTGTATTTTTTTTTTTTTGATTTTCAAAAGTTAATGCTTTTAACAATTTCAGTTGAAAACTTTTTTTTATCTCCTCCACGCTTCACATCATAAAAGTAATCCTAAACCCTGTCTCATAAAATCGGCCTAAATGCATTTGAATATCATTCCAAAATCACTATTAATATTGGATACATAAAGATGGCTTGATAAAATCTACTGTTTGGTTTTTAACAGATTTCAAGTCCACAAAATGGTGGAAGTACCAGGCAATCGCCCTGCTTATTAGATGCACTTTTTAAATTTAATATTCTCTAACATGCTTGTGTCTCATAGGAATAACTTTGTTCTCTAAAATAAGCTGAATCTCTGGGAGAAGTATTGGGTGATGAAAAATAACTTGAACTCACGTTTTGTGCTGTAATTTTAATATTATTTTCTCTATCCAAACCAAACTTTGAAAACAATGAAAATGCAAATGTTAGCTAGAATATATTCACAAATCTTCAGGCTTACTATAATTGACTGCAACATGTAGCTTCAAATGTTTTCCACATTTTTTTGTATAATGCTGCAACTCATTCCTGGAAATTTGGCCCTGCTTTTTAATATTTTTTTAGAGAGAAAGTTTTTTGAGATTTGGTAAAAACCCTTGCATCTAAGATGACTAATAAGCAACCTAAACGGTTCAAATTTTAGAAGTAAGATATCCATTCTTGCATTGTTAAAAAGTAAGGCTGTGGAGTCCGAGTTGAGTTGATTTTACGACAAAGGAATCAGTTGTTAAAAACATTGTGACTTAATTTCCAGGATTATTTAAAGAAATGTTTGCACCCCTTAAAATTTAATTTTAGTGACAACAAGTTTGTTTAACTGTAACTTTTCCCACTCATGAGGAAAATGCTGCCTTTGGCAACCAGCTAGGTTGATTATTTATAAAACTTTGCAGTTATGGCTACTTGTAGAAAGACTCTTTGTTTTATTTTTTCATTTATTTATTTATTTATTTTTAGCTTTCTTTAATTTATAGCGCCTGTCAGGAAAAAGTTTTGTTGCCTAATATTTTCTAACCACAGGTGGTTTTTAAGTCTAATGTTTTTCCTTTTAACAAAAACAATTATAATATTTTACTTTGTGCTCAGTTGTAAAATGGCAAATGCAATGAATCATTGAAAAATAAAAACAAAATCTCTCATTTTATATAAAATTGCTACTTATGAATGAAAAGGGCGTTATTATTAAAGTATCTCTAATTAGAAGTACAATTTCAGTTAGAATTCAAAGAAATGCCATGTTGTAAAAGAAATAAATAAAAAGTAATTCAGGCCAGTAACTTAATAGTAAGTTCCTACTTATGAATAAAAATAAATTCATGACATGGAAAACAACTTAAATAGAAGTAATACCCTTACACTTTCTGATTCCATGCACCAGCTAAGCAATGGGGTACATATCATTACTTTGGAAAAAAAATGTAATAAAGCAGCGTAAAACCAGGCGGAAAAAGCAATCTTTAATCATTACTGAAACTGCACTGGAATGAAAATTATTACATTGATAACAAGATATTTTCAAATAACAAAATTATTCAAGAAATTGGTCATTTTGCAACCACATGGCTCTAAGCTCACCTAGAAATCTCCTAAGGAAGACCACATCATTTAGTGAATAGTAGCTAAGCATTGAAGAGGGTTCATATTTGCCTAGTATCAGAATTTTTAACAATGTGTAATCTCACTTCAAAAATTTAAATTTTTAAACTTAATTTCTAAAACTCTATGCTTTTTAGGCTTACAATATAATTTGGTACAAAACTCTCTTTTGTGAAAACAGTTTAGATTGAAATCTGTGTTCAGTTTTTTATTTTTCTTTATTATTTTTTTACGGGAGAAAAAAACCCTGTAATCAATAAAAATACAATTTTTTCCTCTTTTTAAAAAAAAATCTTATCAAAGTTAGCTAGATTGTCAAAAATTATTTAAAAATAAAATTTCATCCTTTAGTCATTTACAGAAAGAAATTGATTGAATCAATTAAATGCTTTTTAAACTGTGTCCATTTCAAAAGGAATTTTTCACTGAATTTTAAAATTCCAAAACAGGAAAATATATATTGTGCAGAAGAATTGTTTTGGAGTCCATCCAGGGTTTCTCGCAAATTTGCAACCTCATACGGAAGTCAGGTAAAATGCTTTTCATATCTCAAGTACCTTTTGCTCTGTGTATGGGTATGGAGTCCTGTTGGAAGATCTATGATTGGTTTTCAAAATGCTTTTGTGAAGAAAAGAACATCTTCTAAAATGAAATGTGTTTTTTAATTAATATTTATTCCCGATCCAACAAAAACAAGTGGAATTTTCCTATTAATTTTCCATAAACTATAATGGGTTGTATCTGTTGTCGAAGTTACTGTGAGAATGAAGTCTTTTATTTCCTTATTTGATTATGATGAACAACTTTGTTGTTGACTTTTTGCCCCTATCCCATAGGCCTTTCTGAGATATGAACTCCAGACTTTATCGCCAGATTGTGCTCTAAGTGCCTTCATTGTCTAGAGCATGGCAACTTTACGGCATGTGCTACGCAGTTCATTTTGGAAGATGTTCTTCTTTCTTCATCACAACAGTATTTCGAAAACCAATCATAGTTCTTCCAACTGGACTCCACTCCAACACACATGGCAAAAGGTACTTGAGATGTAGAAGGCATTCTCCTGACTTCCTCACAAGGCTGCAGAATTGAGAGAAATCCTGGATGTAATTAAACTCCTATAGTGCCATTTATACCTTGACCCCACTTTTACGACTTCAACTCCTGCTGTTGAGAAATTACTGGTGTGACAACAGACTTTAGTGGGCACCTGCATTCAAACTCTGGTTGATAGCATACTTGAAAAACATTTATTTAGTATGGTGTTGGTTGAGCTGACAACATTGCTCCCTCGCTTATCATTCATAACCACTTTAAGTAAAAACTTCAAAACATCCTTGATCATAATCATTCATGATTTGTAACGCATATTTTACTGTACAGATTGCCTTAATCAGTAAGAAAAATAAAACTACTTTTGTGGCTGAGTATGTGAATTTAATGCTTAATTTTTCATTTATTTTTTGCAAAGAATGCATAAGTAAAATGCTCCATTTTATTGCAATAATTTATTGCCAGTTGTGTTATATTTGTAACAATAAATCTTCTAATGGTTTTCTAACTTTTAACCCTGTTTTATCAAATGTTATTAATGTAAACATATTTAAGAATAAAATTCTCATTAAATTTTAAATCATCAGAAATTTCCTTTGTAGTTAATTTCTAATATTTTCTGCAATTGGATATTTATTATTAATACAAATATATATAGTTTTTCTACTTGTCTTTCCCACAGTTCCTTTAAAAATATTTTTTACTATTTATTTAGGAAGCTACAAAATGTTTGCCTCTAAGTCAGAAAGTAAGACATAGGAGGGATGTTGTGTTTTCACAAGCTGTAAGTGGTTTTTAATTTTACACTGCAAATAAGTTTTTTTTTTTTTTTTACTCTTTTTATGCTTTAAACTTTGTTTTTATTTTCTTCTTGTTTTTTTCTTTTTTGGTTTTAAAAGTAAATAATTAGAAGGTAAAGCGTGCCTCTTCTTTTCCTCCAATTCGCTGCACATAACTGTGCACACCTGCAAGAAAACCGGTGCCATCGGAGGAGCAAATCTCATAGGTTTTTCCTTTGTAGGTAATGAGTTAATCCATTGCATTATGTATTGGTGAAATTAAACTTACAAGTGATTCAGCATTTTTAGAGGCTCCTTTCTTTCTTTTTTTACGAATTTTTGGAAGTTTGGCATGTACATTGCTACATTTTTTTTTGAAAATTAGTTAATTGTTTGGATAGTAATACTAATTTCATTGTTTTCATACTTCTTTTTAAAAATGATATTAAATATTGTTAACTTCCTAAATGCAATTTGTATTTTAAAATACTTTATTATTCAATAATGGTACTGTAATTTCGATTTTCTTGTAAAATGAAAAGATAAAAAGGAAAACAAGTATCAAAGGTCAAGAATATTACTTGCAATATTTGCTTTGTATCTGTTTCTTTTTGTATGAATTAAAAATTTTCTTTGGTATTTATGCATTTGAGCTCTTATTTCTGTATTTGTTTTTCCTTTTATTTTTTTCCCTCTTTTTCTCTCTTATTTCTTGAAAATTATTTTTAAGCTGACTTCATTAGTAACTGGACTAATGACAAGACTTTGGTGCCGCAGCGCAGATTCCATGTTTATCTATATGTTAAGAACAGTTGGTGTTTTATGCCACTTTGAAGGACTTATTAACTGCTATGGAGAAGAAATGGGAGCTTTGGAAGATATGGTTGTTGGGATTGATGACCTACGTCGAGTGTTATTTTGGTTGGAGCCATCTGATGCATCTTGTAATCCTCAGCCGAGAATTGAAGGAAATAGGTTGGTTTTTAAATTAATGTCCTGAACTTTTGTCCTGATAAGTTATTTGTAATACTATAGAAAATTGTATTTTGTTCTATTGCAGCTTTTTATTTTTCAGATCAATTTCAAATTATGTTGGTAGCAACTGTGAAATTTTCATTTTTATCCATTTATATCTATAGGTATATAGTGAAACAGTAGGGGGCTCTTACTATCTACTTTCTAAAGGGATCCTTATAATTGATCATGCTACTTTTATAAATTCTTTTATGCATAGTTGTTCCTGAAATATGTGTAGAAAAGTAAATGGAAGAACATAAACTGATGATAAATAAAGCATTCTTGAATATGAGTAAATCTACAAGCATTATAAAAGATAATAAACACTCTTGGTGATTTTAGTTAGTAAAATATTTAAACCTCAATTTTTGTTGAACAAAGCAAATTAATAGAAAACTACGAAGAATTTTTTTTTTTATATATTTCTAATTATTTCATTTATTCAGATGCCAGTAAAAATTTTAATGTATTTATAAAATGTTATCTTTTAACTAATGTTATCTTTTGAATTTCAGATTATTTTTAAAAGTTTTTATTCCTGCACCTCAATCAGTGATTAGTTTGCTACCAGCAGAATATAGCAGTGGTTGTCGTTTCTCTGTAAGTTCTGTTTTTTTCAATGTTGGGATAAATGAGAAAGCCACATTAGCTGAAAAGTAAGCTTACTTCAATTTTAATTTTGTGTGTATAAAAAATCATACTTTAATGTTTTAGTTGTTGACTTATGTATAGTAGACTGCTCCATTCAAGTACATTGCTTAAATTTTATTTACTTTATTATTATTTCGTTTATTTGTTTTCAATATAGTTGTTGCTCACCACTCCTTGCATCAACTTTCACAACTTCATTCTATCTCAGTTTTCCTCTTTTTTTCTTTTTTTTTTTCAAATATATTCATTGTGTGTACGGGGAGGGGGGCGTCAGTTAATAAAAGCACTGAAGAGAGTAACAGGAATCGCTGTCTGCTTACTACTACTCAACTCTGGCGGGCGTATATCACTACATTATTTCAAGAAGATAAAGGCAACTGTAGAATTTTCAGCTATTTGCTTTTCAAGCAGCAGGTTCCCACTATCTTCAATGCAAAAAAAAAAAAAAAAAAAAACGCCGGGAGAAAGGGGGTTTCTATCAATCATTTGCACTTCTTTAATCAGCAAACATGTTGTACTATGATCATAGGTTACTGGTAGTGTGTAAGAGCTGTATATGTTTGAATTGTTTAATGCACAATAATAACTGGTAGTTACAAAGTGTAATGAGTTACTTTCTCATATTTTATGTAGTTTATTGGGTAATTCAAGTGTAATGGTGGATAAAGGGTATTATTTGATGTCTACAAGGTTTTAATTACTTTTGAAAATGCATATGAATTGTAAATTAGTTTTCTGCATTCTAACGAGAAAAATATTTAATTGATAAATACCCTATTTCGCTAAAATTCACTTAGCATTGTAGGATCTGGAATGGATTAATCCTGATAAGCAAGTTAGCTATACTTCTTTTTATATTTGATTGAATTTCTCTAAATTAATCAAAAGTAAAGTTTCACAATTATTATTATCAAGCAAGTTGGAGATGATGTATATGAAACAATGAATGTATATGTACTTAAATTAAATCATGTTTCATAATTGTCAATAACCGAAGAGTATTTATGTTCAATTGGGACAGAAGATAACCATTGTAAAGAATGCTTTAAGTGAGATCTACTACTATATTACTATCTGCTGTTTTCATCCTTACTTTTTTTAGGAACATGTAGAGTGTGAATTATAATGTTCTGTAATATGTCAGTCATTTGATCCATTGATCTCAGAAAAAAATAGTTTTTTTGAAAAACAATTTAAAGTTGTGTAGGGTGAAGTGGGGTAATTGTGTACCTGTTTTGACGAAATTCAACTTCTTAAGTCTCTGGTGGGGAGGGGGGTATTCAGAATTTTATTTTTTTTTATATCATCTTTTAGCGGCGTTTCTCTAGATTACAAATCACCCAAAGAATTTTAAAAAAACTATTTTTTTCATGGTTGTATTGCTATGTTTTTAAAACCATCTCTGAAGTACACATTTGCCCACAAGTTGGGGCAAATGTGTACGCCGCATGAAAATCCTATACAATTCAGTTGTTTTGCTGTTGGGCCAAATAAGTACAAAAGAGCAGTTAAGGACAAAAAATTCTGTGTATGATTTTTTTATTTCCGAATTCTCCAGCGGAAGCTATGCACTTTTTTGTTGCCCACCTTCTGTCCTCTCTTAATTGGTACAGTTTACAAAGGTGAAAACAAAGTACAAAGCATAGGATTAAAGGGGAAAAAACGTCTTTAATAGCAAAATTGAAACGAACATGCCAAAATTTGTATCTTGGAATGTAAAAAAAAAGGAATTATAGTGGCGAGTCCTGGCCAAAATGAGAATAGCAAATTTGAGTGAGACCTTCAGCAACTCTGCTAACCCATGTTGTAGGAGGAAAATTTAGCTGGGAATATCAAAACACCTCTTTTTCCCTCAGATGGCTCTGGAAGCTTGGTGACAATAGCATTGCCATCGATTTCGCTAATATCTTCAGAGTGAGGGTAAACAAAAGTGTTTTCTCCATTTTTTTCAATTAATTTATTGTGAGGAGGTCAATCAAACATTTGGGAACAAAATATACGCCCTAATAAGATTGTAAAAGTCTAATAAGGAGTGGGTGAATGTGTATTCTATGTAAATTTTGCTTAGGGTAAATGTTTACTGTAGTACACATTTACCCTGTGACTGAAAACAACCGGGGTAAATGTATACCCCAACAGTATGTATAGGTAAACATTAATTCAACTATTCTGCAGCCATTAATGAGGAAAACAACTAACCTTCAAGTGATTTATCCAAGAACTAATCAAATTTAGCTGAAAATGGTGATCCTGCAGCACTGTAAACAAAAGTCCACGAAATGTGATTCACAACGAAAAAAAACACCAAACGAAATGGAGGCAGATTGATAAAGCCTTATTATCTGGACATAGGTGCAGCCATCTGAGAAGTGATCACTGACCTACAGGCTTCCAAATGGTGCCACTAAATAGCAGCTAGCTTCAGTTTTTCCTCCTTTTTTCAAATGAGTACACATTTGCCCCAAGTACGCAATTACCCCACTTCACCCTACTTTCTTTTAGGGATGGACCAGATAGTGATTTAGCGCTACATATAAAATTAAACACTAGTATATTGTGTTTTATTTATTCATTGTGTATTTTTTTTCAAAAGAGACAAACTTTAAAAAATAGATAGAAAAATATTTCTGTATGTACTCATAGTTTGAACTTTTAATTACTCTGAGCTTAAATTTTAAAGCTTTTCTGTTTCAGATATTTCAATAAGTTGCTATGTAAATGATAGTCATTAAATATTTCACTAATATTATATATATGATGGTTGATTTACAAAAAAAAAAAAAAAAAAAAAAAACTAACCTTAAATAATTTTTTTTTTCAAATTAATACATATATTATTAGAGTTTTATGAATTTAAACTTCATTACAAAGTACCACATTTTCTTGTTTACAATTTTGCAATAATATGAAACAAAATTTTGCTTTGAAATTATTTTTTTAAAGAATAATACGCATGTAATTTTTCTAACATACAAGTTAAAAAAGAAAGTATTAAAACATGACCAGTGCGTTAAAAAAAAATAATAATGAACTAAAAATTTCATCTAATTCCAAAAACTAAAGGTACACATTTTTTAAAGATGCAAGTTAGCATCTTAAATATATTTTTAAAAGTTATTCTAAGCTTGTTAACTTTTTTAAAAACAAATGAATAAACTTTTTCTTAAGTAATCAACTTGAAATTTTACTTTTGTTCCAAAAAAATTAAGATACATTCTTAAAAGATGCAAATTATCATTTTAAATTCATTAAGAGTCAGCAAAACACATTCACTATTTGAAAAACAAATCAATAAACTAATTCTTAAACAATCACCTAGAAATTTAATTTCATTTCAAAAAAATAGAGATACATTCTTAAATACAAATTAACATTATATATATACATATATATATATATATACATATGATGTTAATTTGTATGGGTGATTCCAGAGAAAATGGTACTAATCATGTCTGATATTGTAGAGTTAAGTTTATCAAATTAAATAATTTTCGCCAACTAATCATTGTTTTAAAAATGATTCTCTGCTTATTTCTGCATATAAAGTGTAAATGGCTTGTATATGAGTCATTCATGAAGGAATTTCGAATATTTTGACCACTTTGTGTAACAGGGGCTACAAATGAGGGTTAAAAAATATCTTTCTATTCGTAAAGAAAAGTTAATTGCAGAACAAGTATAAAATAGACTAAACATTCTAAAACTAATTTCGTCTACAATTTCAAGAATTTTTTTTTTCACCATTAATGCGACTGTAACAGAGTTGACCTCCAACAGTTAAAATTAATTATTATCAGAAAAGAATTAGGCTCATCTTGGTTGCTGAATATATAAATCAATGTAGCAAGGAATTACAGCAGATATACTACTTATACTTCATTAAAAAAAATATGAAATTGACTGCCGTTGTTTATTTTATTTCTGTAAAGCTTGTAACAGAGTGGACAATACGAAACATCAAAAATCTAGGGACAAAGATAAATAAGTGTTTTTCCTTGATTTTTTTTCTTTTTTTTTACATGCATAAAAAAATCAGAAAGCATTTTTTGTGCAATAGAGTCCAATTGATTTGTTGTTGCATTTCAGCTTAATCTTAGATTGCATTTTAAGTTGTAGCAATTTGAAGCTGGAACAAATCATTTTTTCCTTCAAAGAAATTTTTTTTTGTGTCCTTTATAAATGGCTTACACCCAAATAAGTAATATTTGATTACACACAATAAATGGAGAACAAATAAAAAATACAATTAATTGGTGGTAATATTAAAATTGATTAACCAAAATTCTAAAGTATAGGGACTGATTTGTACCATTTTCGCTGAAATGATCCATATATTGTTATTATTATTTAAAATTATCCTAAACATGTTCACTTTAAAAAATAAATTAATAAACTTATATTTAAATAATTAACTTAAAATTTTACTTGAATTACAAAAAATAAAGATACATTTTTTTAAAGATTAACATCTTAAATACAGTTGAATCTCAATAACTTGACATCCCAAGGAACCCTCTAAGAGCTTAGAGTTATTATTAAATCAAGTTATAAGAAGTTCCTACCGTCTTCTCAAGAGTTTGGGACCGAATGAAAACTTTGAAATAAAGACATAATTTGAGTTTATAAGGCTTTGAGTTATCGAGACTCGGTTGAATATTATTAAGGGTCATGCTCAACATGTTCTCGAAAAGTTACGGAGTAGCGCGACAGAAGTGAACAGATTTTAATAGCAGAGGAATATTTTTTCTAAAAGGAAGGGATTATAAAAAAAGAAAGAACGGAAAAAAAGTGCAAGATTCAAAGTTTCTTTACACACATTCAAACTCTCTTTCAAAAAAAAAAAAAAAAAAAAGCATGTTAAGCTGCGATAATTCATGGGAACGGATTTTTACGTTACCTAGAAGAACACCTTAGCCAATGTTGGATAATTCGTTTATTGTCTGTTATTTTCTATTATAAAGCAATAATCGTTGCAAAGTAAAAAATATCCAATTACAACATCATTGAGTGTTAATAGATTTCATTTTTCGTTAGAAGTACAAAATTAAAAATAAAGGAATTCAATAAATAAAATAATTTAAGAATTTATATTAAAAGCTACTGCGATCAATTTTAAGAACTAGATATGATCCTACGTTTTTTTCACCCTTTTGTTGCATATTAGTCCTTAAAGATTTGTAGCTTTTTTTTCTAAATATTTTAGCTAAAATATTTTTGAATAGCTAAAGACGATCATGCTTTATCTGAAAATCGTGAAGAAAAGTCAATAAAGTCAGAGGTATAACATGTAATTTTTGTTTTAGAAGCAAAAATTTTTAAAGAAAGCATGAAAATTAACTACATCATCTAAAAGGTTTAGCTAACAATGAAATTTTTAACTAGGATTTTTGCAAAAGAAAATTTTTAATAAGGCCCTCATCGATTCCAGATATCTCTCACATCAATACCGAATATCCTGCAAATATCTACCGGATATCCTTATCCGGAGCGGTTAGCTGGATTGGATACCAGATAGTTAAAAAATCAGCCGAATAGGCCGGATACCGAATAGTTACCGGATGTCTGGTCCATCCCTACTTTCTTTAAAGTTACTAGAAAACAATTTATGTGGTCTTTTTTTCATATCTAATGTAGCTTGACTATGGGAGAAACTGGGTATAGTTGATGCACATTTTAGTTTCATTTATCTAATTTTTCTCGATGTTATGTACCAAAATGCAAGTTTATATGATACTGTGACTACCTATTTTTCTATTGAATTATTCTTTCAATTGCTTTAGTTACATTTTTTTCCTTTTTTTGTTATGTGTAAATTTTTTTTTTCAAACTGTATTAACTGTACATAATATGGGTCAAGTTGCTACTCTTAGTGAATAACATGTTATGTTGATGTACTTAGCAACAAAATGAAATTTCTTGAGTTGTTTTTAAAGAAAAATCTCAAAAATTTTTTGAATTATTTGTCTGAGTTGGTTAAGGGAGATAAATATGTTCTTATTTAAAACTAATAAAAGCCAGTATGAACATCTTTACAGAAATACATTGTTTCAATTATTTTTAGACAAATTTCCTTCCTTCCAATTTTTTGGTAATTTTTAAGCCTTTATAGAAAAGGAAAAATGCTTAAACATTTAGGAGTTAAATTATTGCGGCTTTTATCAAGTTAACCTAAGCTCATTAAATTAACTTGACCCAAACAATGCCAATAAGCTAACTCAAAACACAGCTATGAATATAAGCAACTGCTCTTAGGTAAAATACAGTAAACTCTCGATTATCCGTGGAGTGGAATCCTCTCGAGGGTCTCGGGAAAGAAACTAACACAAGTAACCGATTTTTTTGAAAAAGCAAATTTAAATTTTGTTTTTTCTTAACATTTCTTGTCTAAGAGTGCGGTGTACTTCATCCAGTCAATTATTTTACCATGGCGTTATCGTAAGTACCTCTTCTTTATAGATTTTATATGCTCGAGAACCTCAAATACAAATAATTTTTTATGTTGTACCTATGTCACTGTTTGTACACATCACGTTTTAAGTGTAATGCAATTATTTTTAAGCAAAAGACATTTTTTATCTTCTTTACTCCTTATTTTATGCTTTTTTCAGCTTATCCACAATTTTGATTATCCGTGATACCCATGCCACCCAATTCTGCACATAATCGGGAGTGTACTGTATGTCTTTTAGTGGTGGAACATGGTAGTATCTTGCTTAACATGTTATAATAGCTTAAACACCTTCTAGGGTAGTTAAAAGGAAACCATAAAAATTTATCTTGGTGAACAAGAACAACTTCTGTAGAAAAACTGTAAGACAAAAAAGAGTTTCTTCGTATGTAGGTCAAATCAGCTTAAGTCTGACTCTCAGTTCTGTGAACACACCCATTTGAGTATTAAAACCTTTGTTTCAACTGGACACGGTCTTAACCATAAATATGTGTTTTATTTTTTTTGCAATTGAAGACTGCATGATTAATATGAATTTAATTTTAGATTTGGAGATACATCATTACAAGACAAAATAAATCAAGATAGTTTAAACTTATTGAAAGAACATTTCTCAAGGTTTCAAAGAACGGCAAAGTCTTTGAAAGGTCATGGTTAGTATAATATTTTAATTTGACTTAATTTTTGCAATTATATTTTAGCATGAAAATAAACTGATTTTACTACTGTTAATATTAAAGCATAAGAGGAAAGATATTAAATATAAACTTGCTGGTTAAAAAAATATGTAAAAAAAAAATGAAGGAAAATAAACTGCTTTTATACTGATTGCCCTAGCAAACCCAATAATATTCGACAGTAATGTTCATTGAAAATTGCGTTTTATATCAAATGAAAACATTATTATGTTATAGAGTTATACTGTAGTGAAGTTACAGTACTAAGTTGACAGAATTCATCACTATCTAAATTTCAACTTGTAAAGAAGGTAAAATAAAAACATAAACTTAATTTTTAGCTAGTTTGTTAAGAAGCAATTAAAAGTAATTACTGTGAAATAGCATTGTACACAAATCAAATAGGCATCTTAAGAATCAACAGACTCTATTTCAGACAAAGAGAAATGTGGACCAGCCGAACTGGACTCAAAACCTGCTGCTGGTTACCCCTATCATTTTTATATGAAATAGTTCAGTAATAGTGCATACTATGGTATTTCAAAAAAAGCTGCTATATATATATATATACATAAAAATTGTCAAAAGTTGAGTACCAAATCACTAAGAAATGTTTTTTTTTTGCTACACATCAGGACACTCCCTAATTTATTTAATTATCCATTTGGGTGGTCCTTATTTTATGAAAGTCAAAAATGTTGTTTTTTACCCCTTAACCTTCTTCTATTTTGAAAAAAAAAAAAAGTCACCTAAAATTTCATCTCATTTGATTAATATTTAGAGGTAGCTCAATGGAACTGAACTTTTTGCTAAACATTTATTTCGACACTATTCATAATCTCTTCTGTTATGGTTTGTTTTTTAATTTCCACAAACATCACATCTTCTATTATGTTTTATATTTTAATACATACAAACACTTATTCACACTTATATATTTATGTCTTAATCTGATTGGCCTGTTTTTAATTACATTTATCGAAGTATCCCCTTTTTAATAAAGTGATGAATGCGAAATTGGGACTTAGCAAGGTACGTGAGAGCAAAGTATTTCCCCCCAACATGCTTGAAAGCTGGTCAAGATGACAAAGTCTGCTCCAGGGATTGATTAAAGGCAGGATATTACAAGTACTTGCTTAAGGCTCTCAACTTGTAAGAATTCCATACATCACATATTATACATAGTAGTTATTTCGCACAAAAATCATGTGTCATACAGAATGTTTATCATGCTCATCAATAATACTATGAATTTAATTTTGATATTTGTTTTGCTATTTAGGGGAATTAAATTCTGAATTTCTATGAGATGTGCTTCTGATAAAAGCTTTAGGAAGTTCAGTTTGTTGTCTAAATAATTAAATTAGGTATTGCAATTTAAACCATGCACATTAGCTGAAACTTGTTGATTATCTTTAAATGACTTTGCATCCAGGGCCGGGAACTAATCTGTGCATCAGTTTCTGACAGGGCCTCTTCTTGAAAAAGAGCTCTGATACTGCATGTGTTTCCATCATATTATGGAACTAATGCCATATGAATAGTTTTTACACATGTGGGTCATTCCATTTTAAATCAACAAATTTTCAAAAAAGTTGTTGCATCACCATTTTTGATTTTGATGAAAATTTGCATGTGTATTCCTTTAACTTCGCAGAGCTCAAAATAGTGTTCATTTTATTTTTTAAAATTTTACCCTTTGATATATAGGCCCTTTTTGTTGTTGGCAACAGCGAAAATCGGTTGTTTTTATGCTTTGCCTTATGAACTATAACTTTTTTTCTATCAAAGATTTTGAGCTCAACTATAGCTCATTGGAAAGCTAAGAAAAAGATCTTTTTATATATGCTATCAATAAATTTCAGATTTTAAAAAAATACTTATTTTTTCAAGGTCAAAGTTCACGACGAAAATGACATTTTTTACTACTTTCGAACATTAAAAAACCCGTGAAGGGTTCAAAGTAACAAGCCGATTTTTTCATCATATATTCATAGTCATGGTTACTTACTGTATAAAAAAAATTGGCTTGTTATTCCACCCCCTTTATGAGATATGCCCCCCAAAGTTGTAAATTTTTTAAAAAATCCAATTTTCAACGCTAAAAAAATGCATGTGGGGGGCAAGATAAAAAATTTTTTACATGTGGTATTTTAAGTACTTTTTACCAGCTTTCTAATAAAACAAAAGTTGCTTTGTTATTCAAAGGCGTTTGGCAGATATAAGGGACTGAACTTTCAAAAAATTGCACAAAAACAACACGATTATTTTCATTTTTTTAAATCTTTTTTTTATTTAAATGTAATTATATACCTTATTCTTTGCCTTAAATGCTAAAAAAAGACTAAGAAGAGCAATGAAGAAACATATTTAAAGTTTAATAAGATAATTTAATATTTTTAACACCTGGGAATATAGAATACCACTAAACTTGTCTGATTTTTAAACATCTGATTGCTACCTACAACAGGACTGAGCATTTCTCAACTTGTCCAGGTTTGTTCATACCATGTGGTCATCCTTGTTCTGACTTGCTCTCACATGTGTATCTTAGTTGTCTTTCAAATTCTGAAAGAAGTAGGTTGTTGAGCTAGTGTTTCTGCTGTAAAATCTTGTGAAGCTGATGTGATTTCTTTTCATTTCAAGTTCATTCATATTCACAGAATGTTTTGTTAAAGGTAAAAGAAGAAATTCTTTAGAATCCTTAAATATAAATTTAAATTTGTCTTTCTGCATGTAAACTGTGAATAAGTTATGGATAACCCTAAATGCTCCATAGGAGTTTTTGAGAATGATGATTGTAATATTTTAAGTTACAGTAGGCAGTCTACTGTAAATAGTATTTCTGAGTACAGTGATGATGATAAAACTTTACTGCACCTGAGAACTAGGTGTAAAACTATTGAAACTGTTTGTACCTACCAGCAAGAAGTTCCATAAAGGTGGCAAAACTTGGCAAGAAATTTTTTTGCATGGTAGGTACAAACAGTTTCAATAGTTTTACACCCAGTACTCAGGTGCAGTAAAGTTTTATCATCATCACTGTACTCAGAAATACTATTTACAGTAGACTGCCTACTGTAACTTAAAATATTACAATCATCATTCTCAAAAACTCCTATGGAGCATTTAGGGTTATCCATAACTTATTCACAGTTTACATGTAGAAAGACAAATTTAAATTTATATTTAAGGATTCTAAAGAATTTCTTCTTTTACCTTTAACAAAACATTCTGTGAATATGAATGAACTTGAAATGAAAAGAAATCACATCAGCTTCACAAGATTTTACAGCAGAAACACTAGCTCAACAACCTACTTCTTTCAGAATTTGAAAGACAACTAAGATACACATGTGAGAGCAAGTCAGAACAAGGATGACCACATGGTATGAACAAACCTGGACAAGTTGAGAAATGCTCAGTCCTGTTGTAGGTAGCAATCAGATGTTTAAAAATCAGACAAGTTTAGTGGTATTCTATATTCCCAGGTGTTAAAAATATTAAATTATCTTATTAAACTTTAAATATGTTTCTTCATTGCTCTTCTTAGTCTTTTTTTAGCATTTAAGGCAAAGAATAAGGTATATAATTACATTTAAATAAAAAAAAGATTTAAAAAAATGAAAATAATCGTGTTGTTTTTGTGCAATTTTTTGAAAGTTCAGTCCCTTATATCTGCCAAACGTCTTTGAATAACAAAGCAACTTTTGTTTTATTAGAAAGCTGGTAAAAAGTACTTAAAATACCACATGTAAAAATTTTTTTATCTTGCCCCCCACATGCATTTTTTTAGCGTTGAAAATTGGATTTTTTAAAAAATTTACAACTTTGGGGGGGCATATCTCATAAAGGGGGTGGAATAACAAGCCAATTTTTTTTATACAGTAAGTAACCATGACTATGAATATATGATGAAAAAATCGGCTTGTTACTTTGAACCCTTCATGGGTTTTTTAATGCTCGAAAATAGTAAAAAATGTCATTTTCGTCGTGAACTTTGACCTTGAAAAAATAAGTATTTTTTTAAAATCTGAAATTTATTGATAGCATATATAAAAAGATCTTTTTCTTAGCTTTCCAATGAGCTATAGTTGAGCTCAAAATCTTTGATAGAAAAAAAGTTATAGTTCATAAGGCAAAGCATAAAAACACCCGATTTTCGCTGTTGCCAACAACAAAAAGGGCCTATATATCAAAGGGTAAATTTTTAAAAAATACAATGAACACTATTTTGAGCTCTGGGAAATTCAAGGAATACACATGCAAATTTTCATCAAAATAAAAAATGGTGATGCGCACCCCATTTGTTGATTTAAAATGGAATGACCCATGTATGAGATAGAGTGTTCATCTCCTGAAGCTGTAATTTTTAAAAGCTTTCAAACAGCATGGATCTTTATTGATAGAGAAATGTCCAAATTTATTTGAAATAAATTATAAAGTTGTTGTACTGTTGTTTTTAAATCAAGTACATCTTTTCTACTTTATTTAAAAACACTATGCTAGAGTTTTGTTATGAACACTTATAAAATTTCAAATCAATGATTATGGGAAGACTTTTGCATTTGTTATTATAACTCTTGGAGAAGTTCTCCTGCATGGTGTGAGATTTTTAACACCAGGGACAGACCATCCTGCTATCTAGATTTCAAAAGTTATATCTAGCATGAAAATATGAATATTTTAATATCAGTGCAAAAAGAGAGAAAAGTTGTTGCTAGGGTATATCTTAAGGCTGAGATGACTGCTCTGATAAACCATATGCTGACCCAGTAATGACTCTCACTTGCTAAACACTTATAGATTATTCACAGATAAATTTCAACGTTTCTGCGGTTTGTCTCAAAATCTATACTTGGGGCAAACCTAACCAGGCAGTGTCATAATTATGGAATTCTGTTATTAAGATATAATATGCATTGCCTTAATGCTGCCAGGTTATGTTGGCCCCAACTATAGAGCAGCATCTGTGCTATGGTATAAATCCAAAGATTTATTAGAATAATAATATGCATCTTTCTGCAAAAAAAGTTTTAGAAGAAGTGAAAATGCAATATAATGCCCCAAAACATTCTGCTATAAATCTTAAGTCTTTCAATCGGAAAAACTTTTTGATGCCCTTACAGAAAGATCAATTTAATGTTTAAAGAAATGGAAATTCATGAAGAGTTCCTTGAAATAAATATGCTTAGTTAGAAATATAGAGCGGATTTTCACCAAAGTTTAAGAATAGTGCAATCTATGGTAGTCATAAATGATTATACTGAACATGGTATTTCTCTTGTTTAAGGGTTCAATGTCTTATTGTTATTAACGTAGGATGGGTCTCAATTTCAATTCATGTTGCAAGTGGTTCAGAACCGCCAATGAGAATATCCAGATTGTTGCAGACACTGCTAAGCTCAGCCTCATTTAGGGCAAATCAATGATTTTCTTAGTCTTTAATAATGCGTTTAAAAAAATTATATATACATATTTTCTTATTTTCCTAGTTTATACAATTTGTTTTATGATAGTTTAAGGGAAATCAACGCTAAAATTTGCTTTGTTTTGCTTTCATGCTAGCATTAATTATAAGTTACACTACATATGCTAAACTTCAAACTCATTGAGCTACCTCTAAATTTTAGGATACCTTTAGGAAACTTTTCACACTTCATTTTTTCCATAAAAGTAACTATTTTAGGGGGTAAGACCATAAAATTAGAAATTAGTTTTTTAAGAACCACCCTATTACCCATCCTTCCATAAAGCTCTTTAATTTATACCGTATTAGCTTGTATATTTTTTCATACTTTCTTGTGCTTCTTCCTAGATCTCATTTTTCATCTTGAATGTATAGAACTTTCTAGAACTTCTTGTTTTGAATTATTTTAATTTCTCTCATAGTATTGTTTCAAATAATAAATACTTGATTAAATTCTTAATTTTCAAAGTTGGAAAAGACTTGTAAAGTTAGAGGTCTTATCAAAATCTTCATAATTATTATGTTCATGAGAATTCTAATTTTTCCATTTGTGTGGGTTAAAATATTAATTTTAAAATTACCTTTGATAAGTTTGTTTTCTGAGATTGAAAACCTATTTTTATTCTTCTTTGCTTCCCAACTGTGAAAAAGGTTGCATATTATATCTGAAGAACAAAAACTTGTTTCAATATCAAATCAAGAGTTCCTTGCTCATTCATGTACTTCGAACAGTGACCAAGTTTTGCATAACTATAATTTTCAACTATTTCTATATGTTCTTTGCATTTTAGAAGCTGCTATATTTATCCATAACCCAAAAATCTTCTGCTTGGGTCTCCATCGAATATTCTTACATTGTATTTTGATTTTCTGTTCCTTTTTCTTGTGATAGGTTAATACAGCATTTTTCTAGTGTGCACACCAAAACTTTTTTTTCACCAAACAAGTAATAGTGCCTGCTAATAAGCACTCTGAATGTGCTCTAAATTCATCAAATATCAATAAAATAAGGATAAAATAGTGATTTTTGTTAGTATATACCAGGGGTGGCCAACCTTTTTAGGAAGAGTGCCACTATCTGGAGAGAAAAAGCTCAGCGTGCCACTTTCCAACAAACTGGAACTTTTAAAGTTAAAAATAGATTATTTGTAGGCTGACTATATGTAATTGTTATTCAAATAAAATATTTTTTTCTCTTAAATCTGAGTAATTGAAATTAAAATGATAATAACGATAAAAGAAGTTCGAACTTAAGAGTTATCGTTAATAAACACTTTTACAGGTTCTGTCAGTTGGGATATGCTTAAAATAGAAACAAACATGAAACATTTTATTCTAAAAATTAAACAGTCTGCAAAACAATATTTGTTTAGAAACGTATTTTGAACTAAATCTGCAACAGCATCAGACAGCTTAAAGTGTCGAAATGTGAAAAATTTTTTGTTGGTACAAATTTCCAAATTTCTATATAACGCGGATGACTCTCTTGAAGTAAGCTCTTATATCTGATTGTCGATGCAAAACATCAGTAATCAGTTCCGATTTGGATTTCAGCAGGGTAACAAATAGTTTCTGTCAAAGAAATAGACAAAGAATTTTAAAAGATCAGCATTTTTTTATCGTCTTGAAAATCATCAAACCTAACACTGAATGAATACTTAAAATAAATGTAAAATTTTCTCCATATATCATTGGGAAATTATTAAATTGGAGTTACTACTTTCAGTATTAATTTAAATTTCATTCTTTTTTCTCCAAAGTAGAGAGAAAGAAACTAAAGTTTCATGATAAAAAAACGTAGATGGCCTTTTCTGGTTTAGGAAACTTTTTTCTGTATAACCTTATATTTAAATTACTTAAAAATAATGAAATAGCTAAATTCAATTGCTAATCTTCATTCCTAATTTACAAGACTCATTGCTTTCCTTTCAGGTATTTTAAAAAACACACTCCCTAGACTATTTTTTCTTTGGATAGCTATTGCACATATCAATGAAGGAGTAACTTGCCATGCTCTCCTCTTTCTCCTGGGAAAAGCTCACAAAACATTCAGAGCTCTATTTCGTATTTTGTTAATACAGTAAACTCTACAGGGTTACCAACAGAGGAAAAGTCTCATTAATTGGCATAAGGAGTTTGTGATAGATAATTCAATGACACTTTTGAAGTTTTTTCCCAAAAAATTTTCAAGTAATGTAACAAAAAAATTTTATGGTCTTCCTTTTTGCAACCATACCGAATTTTGCTCAATCCGGTTTCTTAATTTTAGTTACAGAGTTAACTTTTTTTTTTTTTTAATTTCATCACCCGTAGCTGAAACTATTGCAGATTAAGAATCCATTCTTCAGCATAGAAAGTTTCATTCGTGTTACGAACATATGCTTTACAAAGCATTGTCTGTAGTGTCACAAATTTCGTTGGATGTCCGAAACTAACGCTAAGTACTTTGCAGTATTGTAGTTCACACAATTTGTAAGCCAGCCTCCTGACAGTTAATCGTCATAATATCATTATATTTATCAGTGTAAGGGTTTCAGTTTTTGGCAATGTTTTTGAGATCGACATTTTCCCCTCAATTTTAGATTTTTTTCAAAAAGTCTCTGCGTGCCACTGTTACTGCTCTGCCGTGCCACAATGTGGCACGCGTGCCGCGGGTTGGCCACCACTGGTATATACCGACGATTTTTTAATTGACGTGGTGTTCCCCCAGCTTATAGGGAAATACTTGTTTCATGAAAAAAATTAGAAATCTGATTTATTCATTTCTCCTGATTCATTTTGAATAGTTTGTTGCTTCTTTTAGGTCAATAAGAAAAGAAAATTAAAATACTTCCTTTTTCTTCCTGTCTCATATAGAAAAGTTAACAGATATTCTCCCATTCCCCCCTCCTTTCTGAAAATATACAAAATATCAGGAAGAATTTCACATTATTTTTGCACCCCAGTAATCTTTGAAGGATAACAATTTCCATAATTTTTCACATATTCTGAGTTAGAGCCATATGTTACAATTATTATTCTTTCATCATATACCCTTTTTGCTTAATAAATTAGATATTTTAATGTTTCCTTCAAAAGTGTTTAATTTTTCTATAACATCCTCCTATTGTACTTAGGTTATCATTTCGCTGAAAGTCATGTTGCAGATTTGCTTGACCAATTACAAAACCAAATTTATTCAAGAAGAAGTAAAAATGTTGAAATTTTTCATCTTTCATCTGAGGTAAGTCTTTGGTTTTTTTTAGACCTTCCAGTACTGGAGTAAATGTTAAATGAATTAATGCATTGAAAAGTAATTTTTAATGACTTAAATATGTGTTCACTTAGAAATTATTTTTTTAAGTAATATTTTTTGGTCTGCAAAGCTTAAATTTATTTTTAAGAATGACATAATTTGAATGAATTTTTAAAAAATGTTCGTATTTGAACTGAATTTTCAATATTTTGATCACAAATGAGTAAAAATCTATGTTATAAAAATATCTGAACTTCCTGCAAATCGAAAAAGTGTATACACAATACTTTTGGATGCAAAGCAAAGAAATCTCTTTTTCACTTTGAGACATTGCAATTTTTAAATACAAAAATTAAGCGTTTCCAATCTTAAATTGGTTCATTACGTGAATTTGCATTACTTTCCAATTTTTTTTTATTGTGACGCCAAGTAGACGAATCAAAATGATAATTTTCAAATTTCTAAGACTATTTTTTAAAATTTTGATAACTTTTCCCCCCTTTCCCTTTAAAATTCAGTCATTTTGAATTTCCTGTTAACCTCTTTAATCCATTTGCATTTGTGTTCGAAAAAAAATGTTAATAAGTTGTTCACACCCTTACCTCCACAATTTTTTTTATTTTGAGTAAGTGACAGCTAGAGCTTGAAGCTGTTAGTAGGCGTTAAGCATTTTCATTTAGCATAATTTGTTGTTCTAAGCAGAAGCAGTTTTGATTTTATAATGATTTTTTAGCCTTTTAATTGGTAAAAATTGGCAGATTATAAATATCTGCAAATTGTCTGATTACTGACTGCTATCAATTAATCAGTGCATCTAATTTTAACCTTTAAAGTTATGATAGAAGTCACACTTCTGTCCTTTTTTTAGAATTTCGATCTTTGTTCTCCCGGGAAGCAAACTAAAAATCCATTTAGAGTCTTGGGGTATTTATCAGTAATAAAATTTTGAAAATAATTATGCCCAAGCATAAAGGAGAAATTTTAACCTGAAACTAAATTGAGCCCATATTATTTATAAGAATAGGAATCTACAATCTTAACCTGTTATATCTGATCAACTCTGATTAGAAAAAAAACTGATGCTTTAGAATACATCATTCTAAACGCATAAAAAATAGTGTAAAACATTACAATTTTAAATGGATAATTTATTGAAGCAAAGTTGATTGTTGCATTTCTGCAACAAGAAGAAAATGGGAGTAAGTTTCCAACATTCAAAATTTTAGTTTATGATTAAATTTTAAAATAGTTGTTATTTTTGTTGTTAGTCGTAAATGAGTTTTTTTTTCATCAATGTATGTGTGTTTTTTTTTTGCAATTAATTAATTCTGTCTTAAATTATTGCATAACAAATGCAGGAAAAAATTGAAAAACTCTAGAACTTTATTCATGCTTACCTGAAAAATTCCTTCTTTTTGTAGAAAGAGAGATGCACCACATATCAGAAATTTTCAGTGAAAGTCGATTTTTTTTTTTTGAAGTAATTATTTAGCTATGCAATTGAGTTATATACAGTATGAAAAGCTTAGCTTTTTTTTTTATTGTGTTTGTTCATGTGTGTTTGAACTTAATATTATGCATGCATGCATGTAGCTTTAGAAAATATTGTTTTTGTTTTAAGTGTTTTTTCCAGTCTTTATTTCAATGCTTTTTTTTTAAATACATATTATTAGATTTGCAAATACTTGGGTGGCATTCGTTTTACAAGTTGTAAGAGTGCAAAAGATAGAACTGGAATGTCTGTCACATTGGAGCAAGCTACTGTTCTTTTGAAAGACTTTAATTTGGAATCAAAGGAAATGCCAAGAGTATTAGAATGTATGAGGAGGTAATTTTACTTTTACATTATTTTTTTTAATATAAACACTTGCTAAAAGTTTTATATTGACTTGAACATTTCAAAATACAGTATAGTGAAAGTTGGAAGTTCTGTTTAAGTTAAAATTTATACTTTAAGTTACATTTTGTAGCAGCTAAAAATGATTTTTACTAATATCTGTATGATGTTATGCTTGTCAGATAAGTGATTGTTGACTTGTTTAATGTATGATTGCAAATGACTTCAAAGTCAACTCTGCATTGAAATTTAAACGTTCTTTTAAATCACGTAATTTATCATAATGTATTGCAGTAATGAAACAGTCAACAGAGAAACTGTAATCTTTAGCTTCTTTGTGTAAAACACTAATTCCTTTAAATAACGACATCGCTTAACTTTCATAATACTGATAACTAAAATAGTGAAGTTTATTTGAAAATGAAATTCATTGCCTTTCAGTTTAATGTTGCATTGTATAATTAGTAAGTTTTTTCATTCCTTCAATTTAATGCTATACCGTTTTTTTAGTGAAGGAACTAGACGTGAAAATACGTTAAAGAATACAGGAGTGAGAAAGTATCACTTTACTAGCATTCAACTGATGTATTTGCCAAAATTTTATCGGCCACCGCATGGTACTTATGGAAATGTGGTATCTTGATGAAATCTTTATATCAATGTTAAATTTTTAATTAAAAATATTCCTGTGAATTTTCTAACAAAAGAATTATTTCAAAATATGTCGTATGAACAAATGTGTTTTTTCCCTGTGGATAATGTTAAAATATATTCTTCTTTTTTAAATAAATAGTATGTTAACATTTTATTGGAAATGAATTTCAGGCAATATTTTTTGAGGGTATAAAAGTTATTGCTCAAAAATAATATCAAAAACAATTTTTATGATTGTGTTTTCCTACATAAAGTTGACCTAAGTCATACAATGTTTTTCAAAGACCAAAATGTAAATAATTTGTAAATATTTTGACCCTAAATATATTGTGTTTAATTTCAAATTTATGTTTGTAAAACAAATTTTGAAATTTCCATTCAAGTTACATTAATTCAAAATGTGCTTACACTCTCTTTTTTATTTCAGTTTTTGAGACTTGTTTTTAGTCCACCCTATATATAAACATATATTTGTATACTTATTTAGAAGGGGAGTCAGAAAATTACTTTCCCCTTGTTGATAGTGGTCAGAGTTGTATATGGAAGTCAAAAAACAGAATGTTACATTAAAGATATGAAATATTTTTATTTTCCTTTATAAATACCATGGACATTGAGACATTTGTCATACCACTTTATCAACTTCAAAAGAAACTCGAGAAAAAAACTCAGATCTTTCCATATGGAAAAAGTGTTTAGTGGCTTGTTTTTCAGCATTGCTCCCAAAACGCCTTCCACTGAGACTGCACACTTGGTGCAAAATGAGGACTGCATGGTGAATGGTGTAATGTGTAGAGGCTCCTAACCAAGAGTTGGAATATGGTTTTATATTGCCGTCACTGAGTGGTCTTGCACATTTCCCTTCTGATTCTTCTCTTGCCCATTGATATTTAACACTTTGTCTGTATGCAAGACTTTTTGAAGCTTATCAAGCAGTATGACAAATGTCTCAATGTGCGTGTACTTGTGTTAAAGAATTAAGTTGTATGATATCTTTCATGTACCTTTATATTGCTTGACTTCCATACACATCTTTGTCAACGTGCCAGAGGAATTTCCTGACGCACCCCCATGTAACATAAATATTTATTTTGGTCTAACTTATAAAGCCTAAAACAAAAATTTTTACTGCCCAAAAAACTTTAATGCTGGCTTAGGTTCAGCTGAACAATGTCTTCCCCATTTGCATTGATTTTATATTCGATGAATCCATTCTTTGGCTAAAAAAAGGTACTTGAAGCTTTTAGCTAAATCATTAAGATTTATTGACTGAATGTATTGGTCAATAGTTGAAGTTGAGAGAAAACTTGTAACTCCCCTGTCTTCATTGCTGAAGTAGTTAATCTTTTTGTACAAATTGTTAGTGCTCCCTTGACAGCCATTTAGCTTTTGCATCATCAGCCAACAAGCTTATTTGGAGATTTTTTTTTCCCAAAATTACTCTAAAAATATCATATAATGCTTATTGTTTATAGAGAGATAATAAGTTTGGAGGTGAAATATCATTGGTTAACAAGTTAATACGAAAGTCAATTAGAAAACCAATATTTTAAATTGTTTTCAATATATAATCACATTATTACAACAAATGCTATCAAACCCATGCTATCAGTAATATATTAAATAATAACTTTATGATAGTAAAATAGCTTGCACAACTTTTCTTTTCATTTGCTGAACTGTAGCAGTTTATTTACAAACCCCCAATCATCAACTACAGCTCAGAATTTTTCCGTTGCTTGCCAAGGATGCAGTTTAGTTTATAGTCTGCAATTGTTTCTGCATAACCATTTTAAAGGCCAATCACAAAGCTTATTGCAGTAAGTTTGTCTACTAATGTACTATACATTAGGATTCAGAAGCATTAGGTATAGGAAGTAATCCTCTCCTCTCTCCCATTGCTTTATGTGAAGTTTTCATAAAGAACATGAAACACTCTAGTGCTTTTCTTGCTCAAAACTGTATTCTTACAATAATTTACCACGTTACTAGATTTAATTTATCTAAGATGTGACTTTTTGAAACAAATTATGAATTTAAAGTTATGCATGAAATAGGGTCAGTTAAAAGGAAACAGATTTTCAATGTTTCAAATTTATGTCCTTTCCTTTCTTTTGGATGAATAAAGACGTAAAATTTTGTGCATTGTGTCCAAGACTGAGTAACTGGGTACTTGAGTCACCAGTCTCTTTAAGAGTAACTGGCTATCAAATTTTTGACTTCATGGCTGTTTGTTAATGAATTAAAGCATGAGCGTGTGTCCTATTGCCCCTGAGTGTTTCCTTCTACTGCAGAGACGAGGTGGTAAATGGTAACACTCTAGTAATTTCTCCACAAGGTTTATGTAGGTCGCAGTTTACACAGTATTTAAAGTACAGTATTTATGAGGTAAGTGGAAACCCCTAATTTGCACCTCAAAAATAGCTTGGAAGGAGAAAGTCTTAAATAAATGATTTAGTGATCTTCCATGTGACAAGTAAAACTAATTGAAACCAGCTACTTTACATTTGTAGATCTGATGGAGAGGAAAATTAAAAAGCTTGAAAAATCTTTTTCCGCAGTGTCATCTTCAAACAATGATGATGCGTACACAGTTGTTGGGAAACATGTGGAATTATCTGAATATCTTTTATGTGTAACCTAGTCTTTATTCACAACAGTTTAGTTTCAAAAATTACTACAAGCATGGTAATAGAGTTGCTTCCTTTAGCCTCAATTGACCCTACATGAATATTAGGTAATTAGCAATGAGTATTTATTCTAGGTGCTTCATTACACTTGCATGACCTTTATTTTCACAAACATTCATCCTAGATGCATATTTTTAATTGCAAAAATGCTCAAAATGAGGTGCAGAGTTAAGAAATTAAAAGTTTGAAGCAAAAAAAAAAAGAAAAAAAATAGTCAAAAATATGAAATCTCTTTCCATATGGGCTCCAAGTCCCCTAACTAATGTTAAGCAAAAAAATCTCTGTTGAAAAATAATACTAACACAAAAAATGTAAAAGATTTGCAATTAACACTCAAAGAGATATTTGAGTTGAAAGTTTTACGAGCCCATGCAGAAAATGAGATTGGAATGTATTACTCGTCATTCTATTGAAGCCATTGAAGAGTATAACCCAAAACGTGTTATTGGCAACAAGTGTAAAGTGGTGTAAGTCATAAAATGGTGCATTTTATACCTCTGAATATTGGTCGTACTAATGCCAAACTTATTGGGTTTGAATTGTTATTTAATGCTCTTGATTCCCTTAAAAAAGTTAGGGGACCTATGACCCATATAAAAGTTTACATTTTTTTTTTTTTGACTAAATTGTTTTCACTTCAAACTTTTATTGTCATAATTCTGCACCTCATTTTGAGTATTTTTGTCATTGGGAAGTATGCATCTAGAAAAAACAGTTGCGAAAATAAAGGTCATGCAAGTAAAAATGGAACGCCCTAAATATAATGTGTACTGATTGATATCATTTCTGTTATAATATTCTCGAAACATTAGTGTAAGATGCATCTGGTGAACCATAGAAAATGTTGAATAGTATAACTGTTGGAAATGAATTTTCTAGATTAGACTCTG